>WEDG01009384.1:0-94624 GCA_017591395.1 Schistocephalus solidus | reverse complement strand
TATATATATATATATATATATATATATATATATGATAGTGTAGGGCTCACCGATCTGCTTAAAGGAACATGCATGTTCCGTTGTGCCCTGGAGCTCCAGACTAGAGCCCTCGCAGGCGGTCGCATAGCGACGTGTAGCATATGATGGAATGGAACCGACAAAGACAAGGGAGACCGGAATGGCCATTTCTGGCTTATTAGCCGTCATCAGCCAGTCAAACCCAATCCCAAGTGTGGCACACCGTGTGGGTTCCACATTATCAATATATAACTTTATACATAATCTTTCAACGTACGGGTTAAGTTCAGGCGCTTGGAAGAGGAGTGGTTTAGAGTTCAGCTCTGCATCATTAGGAGGCAACAGGGAGGTACAGATGTCCGCGTACAACAAAGAAGCCTCGCGTGACGGGATACCGTCCTTATTCGTACCAGCGTAATACAGACGACAGGCGGGCTGCAAGGTAGTAAAGAGCAAACAATAATGCAGTTCATGGTTCGGGCACTCAAAAAGATGGAAAGTGAACTTTTATAGCCGACCGAAACTACAAACCGTTGATGGGGAAACGCCATCCGAAATTCATAAATGTGTTTTAGTTAGAAAAAATTACATAAGCGGGGCTGTACTATTCACTACACGAGTGCATAAAATATTCTTTTTGTGCTTATTTGCTTGCAAATCATCCTTTAAAAAGTATACCTGAAGAAAAGATATCTTTCAGATGTAAGAAAACTTCCCAATGCCCCAATGATTTTGAACTCGGTCCGCTGTTACTCTTGAATTCGGGGTTTCAAAATTACAAGCAGCACATTTTGCGTGTAAGCGTGCATTCAATGAACTAAAAGCATGCTTATGCATGGTATCTATTAAATCTTACTTCCATTTCTAGACGCAGTCAGTACATACTAATAAGATAACGTACGCTAGTTTTTGGGCCTAATTCATGTACTGCTCATTACAAATTTGACGAACCTGGGTAGAGCCGACATGGATATTCCAACTGTTCTGTACCTTTAGAAGGAACCCAGTTAATACCGGGTACTAAGGTCGTTCAATATATCCATTGTGACTTGAAAAACCTAATAAGAGGCATGTCTTGCGTCTAGCTCTACACTATTCCGACCGGAGAATAAGCTCTTCCGTCCGTCCAAATGTCGGCTAAGAAGTCTTCAGATTTTACGGAGGCCATATCACTAAATAGTGGGATACAGGAGGGGTGAAAACCTCGTTCACCAGGCGACCGAGTACGCCGAGCTTGTTTTTAAACAAACCGAATAAATCATTTTAAAAAAGCCCACTGAACGTGCCGGAGAAAATGTGAACGGACCGTGGGTTGAGGTAGTGTTGGCTGAATGTCATCTGTCAAGCTTGGTGCATCACCAGAGACGGTAGACTGGCTAGGCTGACTTCGGATGTGGAGAAAGGATGGGAGGCCTGGATTTGGATAGGCAGATGTTGCACGATGGACGACACTGAAGTAGGTAGAGAAGGCTTGCGGTTCACTTGACTCTATCCCTTTCACTAAAGGATTGCTTGCAGTAACAGACTCCATATTTGGGTAGGGAGAAGATGCCCCAGGAAGAGAAAGTAACCAGTTGGCTGACCACAGACCGAAGTGGTGATTACTTTGAAAATATAAAAAGGTTAGCAGTCTTCCCTGAAAAAGGTACACCGGATTGCCGGTGAGATTAAAAAAACTAACTTGTAAAGAAGTCGGCAACACAGACACTAGGACCAGGGTCCTTTTGACGGCACTGAATAATTGAAAATTAAGATGCTTTTATTCATATGAATGACCGTAAATATTATTAAGCATGGACATGTGTAACATGGCCAAGAAAACTTTTTCACTTTTGTATATGGCAGAGTGCAGTGTACGCCATGTAGGCGTACGTCATCAACAACCAGTATTCTGATTGTTTTCTTAAATTAATTCTATTAATATATCTATACATCATTTATGTTTAATATACGTATACGTAGGGGACATTGCGGTCAGAAAGAACATCGTTCGAAAGCCGGCATCCAACTGTGACAAACATCTCTTGGAATTAGGATGCGAGATAGTCAATATTATAGCCCTACGAAAGTCACCAGCGCCCCGGACCTATATCGTCAATGCCCAAGCCCTTCCAACATGCCCGCGCTGTCAACGCACCTTCCGCACGTGAATCGGCCTGGTCGGACATCTTCGGACGCAATACACCAAAAATCCAACTATTCCAACTTCTACGTCAAATTCTGCTAACCCTTCTTCGGACCCCTCCCCCATCCCTGGCACCAATCCCATTACTCCCACCCTCATAGAGACCACATCTCAATACTCATCACCTATTACCACCACCGCCGCCACCACCACCCGCAATGAGGACTTTCTCCTAAACTGTCATCATTGCAACCGCACATTCACCTCACGCATTGGCCTGGTCAGTCACCTGCGAATCCATCGCACGGAGGCTGGTAAACCAGTGCCTGGGGCTCCGACACACAGTCGACGCGCCCACCTCCACTGCCCTCACTGCTCCCGCACATTTACACACTACATGGGCCTTTTTAGGACACATGCGTCTGCACGACAACCTGCGTAAACCACCGGAGGCTAAGCCACATCAGCGCACACTACCTACACCACTACATAGACAACACCCTCATCATCATCATCATATACCCGTGAATATCACGGTTCCCTAGAAATCGTAGCTTGAAAGGCTGCCAATCTGTCGCTAACGCCAGATCATGCCGTCGACCCAGTGTATGTGCTGTGCGTGTCGAGTGGCTGACCAGTGGACTGGGGGTCAGACGGCGATGGCTCCTCCTTATCCCCTGATTTAGTGAATCCTGGTGTGTGCATTATGGGGGCCAGGTCGAGCTGTGGCGAGCGAAGACGGGTACGCCGACCCGTCAGTCAATGCGCCCACTCCAACATCAGACAACTGACTGGCTCGGACGGTGGTCTGATTATGGGAGTGGAGGAGAGAATGAAGTCAACAGCTCAGCGAATTTTCTTGCTATAAACAATCTGACGCGCTTGAAACTATCTCGGTGCACCTAAAGCCATGGCTTGGAAGGTTGCCAATTGACGGGAACACGCGGACCGCGTGGTCAGCCCAATGTGTGTTTTTGTGTGGTGGCTGACAAGCAAACTGAGAGTCAGGCTGCAATGGCTCCTTCTTAATGTGGCCTTTATGGCACTCCAACTACGTGGGATCCGAGCCACGTGTGGTGGTACGCCTAGAGGCGGCTCCGGCCGCGCCAGCCACCTGCGCCCTCTCCCATTTCCGGCTTTTTCGACTCTGTCATGAAACCGGACTCAGGTGAAGGAGAGGAGAGAGTGCGGTAGATGCAGTGCAAGTCTACTGTCACTTTAAACTAAATCATGCGCAAGTCACCGTCCGTGCACCACCCTTCCGTGGAGCATACGTTGGACTTCATCGTAATCGACGGCCAAACTGTCATCATGTTTATTATACTTACCAATCTCATGTAATTTTGAGGCATATCCTTTAAAAAAATGCAAAACATATTGCCGAAACGTTGGTCGTTAAGTTAATTCTTCCAGGCTCATTTAATGGTAACAAAAAGCATAGCAAGCTCAATAACTATGCGATCCAGAAGAACGTGCACAACTTCATAAGAAAACAAGATTCGCAACTTGTCATTTGCGCATTATCTGAAGTCTCCTCTTATATTACAGCCATCTAAACGCATACTTCCTACCGTTATTCGGTTTCACAAATTTTTTCCCATCTACAGAGCCCAGTACATAAGCCACCAAAGATGTAACCTGCAAAATGAAACTGAGCTATTTCTATTTTACATTAGGTATCATAAAACATGTTGCATTTCTTTGCAGAGTTGCTGCTGAACGTGTACTGGCCGCCAAGTGGGATACTTTTTAACAGCCAACCCTCAAAAAAACATTTTATTGGAACCGGGAATCGGATGCTTAATTGTCTGACTTTCAGGCCCTCACTCCGAAACTTTATCTGGTGCTCGATGCGAGCGAGATTTCCAAATGTCAGGCGAGTAAACGTCTTGTGCCAACGATCGCATCACATGCAATCTTTTATACGTTCACTTGAATAAAGCGATCCCACCATTTGATTTACTGGTTAATGCATTTGAAAAAAATTACGGAAGAGCGTCAGTAGAGGTAGGTTGTTCAATTGCACTCATATAGATCGGGGATTTGGGCCGAAATGGAAATAAAATGGGTGTTTAAAGCTATAGAGACCGAGTTATTACATAATTCACAAATTCGATGCCAGATGAGCGCTTTTCGCCATGCACATATATCCACTTAATTTACTGACAATTCGAGGGCTCAAAAACTCGAGATGTCATCATAAAATGAAAACTCACACCTTGAGGGCACTTTTTTAGTTTTTCGGGACAAGATAGTTAGGCAGGATACTAAAAATTAAGAACGCTTGACATTTAAAATTTTACATAAGCGCACAATCCTAAAACCAAGTGCTCGCATTACACCGGCTCATTGGTAAAATTTTATTGCCAGGAAAGTGTCAATACCCTGATCAACTGATTAAATCGCACGGTGGAATAACTCGCAGAGATGCCCAAGCAGTGTGAAACTAGTGTGCCTGCAATTAATTGCATACTCAAAACTTTCCCGTTGCCGTCCAACGCCCAGAAATACGCCTGCTTCCCCATCGAAGATAACGTCTTCCTAATCAAAATCAATGAACAATGGGACACGGAGGACTGACAGCATGGACTCTGCGTGTGGTTTGCCAAACATGCCCCAGACAGGTTTCCGATATTGAAGACCGTGTCGGATGGTAAAATTTCCTCATATTCTCGTAGAAGGATTTTGGTGTCACTACAACTCTCACCGCTCAACGATAGCTGTCCAAAAATGGTTCAACCGAACAGTCTCAGAGTTATTGATTCGTGGACAGTGAAGGGAGGCAGTGAATGATTAGATGGTTCTTACTACCCTAAATCTTTTTTTTCCTGTTGGGGTTAGCTAATTATGTCCGATTTTGAACATAGGGGTCATAGGCGAACTACGAAATGCTCCATAGACCCGAACGTTTACGTGACACATATGCCGTTCCTGTCATCCTCATCGGTATACCAAACAATTAACCAACTTACCACTGATTCAGGACAAGTCATCAGGAGGCAGTGACTTTAGTATTACCCTGTCCAATGCGACATCCCCATAAGCTGGTAAACCACTATCTTGCACGCACGATCTTTCTAGATGGCAGTCAATGCCACCAAAAACGGCGACGTGGGCATCAGACCACACGCTGCAAGCAATCATCAGTTTGCGATGGATAATTCAATGTCACCTGCAAGAAATGATAAACTTAAACCATCTCAAAGTGGAGGTGGCTGCCATTCGGTGTCATCAGGATTAGCAAATGGGTGGCTTCGGCATCCATGCGCCCCAACCAAAGTGAAGCGGTCTAATTTTTAAACAAATGGTGACCGCTGACGTCACAGACAGGGCTTAGACAGCGCAATTAGTAGGTTCCCTGCAACATATTAACTATCACCAGGCTGTCCACTTGGCATCCATGCGCGGCGATAGCGTCAACACATTTGCAAATCGCTTATTTGCCACGCTATTCACCGACGAGGTTACCAACCGATTAACTTTCTACGGAAGGCATCGAGACAAGAGAATTTTCTTCGGCTCTCTCTTGTATGCAGTTGTCTTTGGCTACCTATGCCTCATTCATTACTTTATCATGTGTACCACACGGGTGTTCAATAGGTGAAATTTACCCCACAAGGCGGACAAATTGCAGCTTAAAAAACGTTCGAAAATGCTTTTGATAAAGCCTACGACAGAATTCACAAACGTTGCCTAAAGGCCATCATCGGCAGTTTTGACGGTTGATCAACTTGACCTAGCATTATCTACGAAAATTCCTTCATAAAAACTCCATTAATTTTTACACTTGTATATTTTTCATTTAGAAGGGCATTGTTTACTCACCCAGAACCTAAGTTCCTTCCTCTTTAATTTCAGAGGGTAGGCTGGATGAAATGGCGAATAAGATGCCGAGTTTGTCAACATTCCTGAAGCAAAGTTGCTTCGAAGATATCTTTTAAAGACTATTAACCAAGTATTTTTGTACATAAAAATTTTATAGCATTTTTTTAACAAAATATATTTTACACGCTTACCCAGTGTTTCTTTGGAACCCTGGGTAAGCATGTAAAATATAACAAAAAATGTAACAATAATAAGGTCACATATATGAGTGAGCTTTTCATTGTTAGATTTAAAAGTAGAATGTAATGTGAAGCATTTTTCTACCGTATACATAGGAGGGGGTCTTCCAAAGCATAACGGGGTTCCGCTGTGTGGTTGAAAAATAAGATGCGAATTTTCGGGTCAGATTCGACTCCGTAACAGGCGGTCAACGTTGAATACGATTCGCGTACGAATTGTTATCGGGGTTGCAGTTTCCAAATAAATTCAATGCAGTTACAACACTGTACTTGCTATTAGTAGGATACGTTGATTGATGCAACATAGACAGCATGGTTTATAAGTAACCGAGGTACTTTAAATAAGATACATATATATACCATATAAATATAAGGTCGTTATGATGGTGCTGGTTAAAAGCTGAAATTTATGAACTTAATCAGTTATCGAGGAGATAATTGAAAGTATTTAGACAAAAAAACACAGCTCAGACGTGTTTAAGCTTTAAAATAAATTTAAAAAATACGAACACAGACGACAACAGCCCCAACACCACGGGATGTGCTTTTGTAAACCTATATGACCACTGACATCGAGGTCTTTTTATATCCTGCAGTATATTTAAACATTTGATTAGCTTAAACGACCTGACACGTAAAAAGAAATATCATTTGCCCAATTCTTACCTCTAATAATATAATCCAACCAACAACTGATAGAAAATTTATATTTATGCGTTGTTAAAATTTTTTTATAAACGATAGTTCAGAATGGCTCAGCCAAATTATACGGCAACCGATCTCACCCATACGGATGAACACGGCTGCAAATATTTCGGAGGGAGAGAGGAAGTATGCTGCATGCACAAAGAGAACCGTAAAATTTATAAGGCAGAATAATATACGTGAAGCAAATATGGCTATGAGTTGACACCGTCGCACTAGCTGTGGGGTTGTGGACGGTGCTCAGGCAAAAATATATAAATTTGTCTTCTGACGCAATCGTTGGGCCTCTGCTTGCATTTTTAATACAACAGACTGCAACTGACCGGACAATGAAGAGGTGGCTTAATGGTTAAATCACTGGACTTCTGAGCATGAAGTCACGCGTCCAAACCTCAAGGGTTTTAAAATCCTAGGGTTTAATATAGCTGTTTGATATGGGCTTATATGCCAGAAACGGCTGATGCAGTATCTCTTGTCCCGTAAACCAATTCCGTTGTGCACAAACAGTCGAAGGCTTCCAAGCTTAGAGAATTCTAAATAGAGTATAATTAAGTAAATTCAGTATAACGTCAGAACAATTAGGGTAATGGACACTGCCTTCGACCATCTTATTAAACAACGGTGCAAAATTGAACTCGCTCATAAGGTTGAGTGCTGCCGTCCATTGTAAAGGTGATCGTGCGTCTCCCAACCCGGATCTCAAGTAGAAAAATAGTCTGTTGAGAACATACGCCAGATATTTAAAAATCTGAGCATTTTCAATTTTGAGAAGCAGCACATGTGCCGTCAAAATCTTTTTGAGTGAAGGAAGATCAGCTAATGAGAGAGAAAATATCAAAAGCATATCAAAAAAACAGACAAGATTCTTTGCTTACGTTAAAAAAGCAAAACGAAATCGGGACACCATTCCTTGTATAGAGGACGCTAAATTTAGGTCAACCAATAACTCTGATGAGACCAATCTCTTATCCAATTTCTTTATGCCTTTTTATAAAAATAAATCGCCTTTTGACGAGGAAGAAGACCAGATTATTTTTTACTAACAAATAAAATAAGCACGGAGATATTCCAACAGGAAAAAGTAAAGGAAAACCCTGAAACAGCTACAACCCACCAAATCGCCTGGTCCGGATGGCCTATCCGCAAAAGTTGTGAATGAACTCAACAACCAGCTTGCCTCTCTGCTCTCCAAGATCTTTTGAAAGTTAGATGGAGGCAGGAGCTCTGACTACCAAGTGGAAAATAGCCGACATATACTACCTCTATAAAGTGGAAGAGGGAACATCAAATAGTTTCACCCATTCAGCTACACAAGTATCTGTTGCAAAATGATGGAGAATATAATCAAAACGAAACTGATGACGCAGTTTAAAGAGAATAATTTGCTGAGTTCATATCAACGCGGATTTAGAAATAATCAATCCTGTCTCCCAACCATACTACACCCATGCAAAGATGGACTCAATCATTCGAAATGGGTTCGTCAGTCGATGCGGTCTATATTGGCTTCAGCAAAGACTTTGACAGGATCCAACACCGACCCCTGATATCTTATCTGCTTCAAATTAGTGTGACCGGCACCCTACTCAAATGGTTGGACGAATTTTTAAAGGCAGGAGCCAAAGTGTTTGTATTGGTGACGCCAAGTTGCACTGAGAAACCTTTAACAGTGGGGTTCAACAGAGGAGCATTCTGGATCCCATTCTGTTTCTGATATAAGTGAACGACTACCTTGATTGTCTGACATGAGAGAAGGTCATGTTCACTGATGATCTGAGGTTATGGACTCCGATGAAAATTCCGGAGTTTTGCGCGGAACGTACAAAAGAACATGGATCGCTTTCAAAAGTGATATGATGAGTTGCTGCTGAGTCATAACTATAACGAATGCCAAAGTCATTCCACTACGATTTAGTTACAAAAGGGTGATGCGGTTTCAATGTCATTAATTTATCAATGGTCACCAACTTGAGCAAGTAAACGATCTAAAGGGACTTTGGTGTGTATATAACGCCCATCTGAAACTATCGTCACACTGTGCCAAGATATCAAAGATATCACCGTATCCTGGGAGTGAGGAGGATGAAAAGCGCCAAACTTCAAGCGCTGGAAAATTACTTTACCAACGGGGTGATACCACTTATTTTTCTTACTGGTCTGAACTGGTTCGCTCTTCAACGAGGGACATTCATATTTTTGTCCTGGTTTTCACAAACGATATTGCTCCCCCTTCGTTTATTTTAATGCAGGGCCTCTTTCCATATTGCCTATACGTTAATTCGATGTACCCTTCCGCTTGTCTCGTCATAACCAAATAGCGCCATTCATGTCTATCATGCTTTTGACCTCACAACTATGAGCTTAATTAAAATTCTTTATGCCTGCTTGAACTGCCAGCACCTCTCGTCCATGAACGACGTAGCAAATCTTTGTGAATTCGTGTCGGTCGTTTCAAACAACGTTCTGGAATTTGTAACAAATAAGTTGCCAAGCCCTACGCTTCGGGTTCCACCGTTCCACACATTCCTTTGCCAAGAATAAAGAAATTGAGCAGGCACTTGAAAAGTTCAATCTACTAGTTCATAATTCGTGCATCTAAGGATAACGTAGCTTTTCGAATTCGCCTCTTAAATTCGTCTTGCACGGGACGGACAGAGGGAATCGTGCGCACTTAGCGAGCCAAACTCTGCAAAATTGGTTGCTCAACTGTTTTCTCGTCGATCCTCTTCTAAATGAGGTTAAGAAATTCCTCTAATACAGACTGAAGATAAAAAAAATCGTTCTCGAATATTCGAAGAACGCAGAACTGTTTGGTGCCTTCTTTGCAAAGCATCTTGTGATGAAATCTGAACCCATTCCGACGTTTCAGCCATTCTCCTGGAATTTTATCAGCACCATACATAGAAGCAAGCTTATATTGAGGCGATAGCTTGGCGATGTCGCTTTTGCGCTATAGGTATATCGATTCTATGTCGATTTTTCCAGCGTATGTATAGTAAGGCGATATGGCATTTTTGATATTCTTAAAAAAGGTGTCAGCTGGCCGTACAGCATTATGGTTGGCTCCTTTTCTTAGCTTAATACCGGCGCCAACCGTTCATCCAGTCCTAGTGTCAGTGTTTTCCTCTCCATTTACGTTATAACTCTCTGATTATTGGTTAATTTGAACGACTAAAGTATAGTTATCAGACCAATTGACTGACAGACACTCAAGTGACCCCCATTCTACGTGCAGCAAACTTTAATGCGAAAGCTTGTCTAATAATACAGGGTGTACTGTAAAAAATAAGAAACCATGTATGTACAAGTGCTGACGGAATTTTTTAACAGCTCATAGGAGGTTTTGAGGCAATCCATCGGCGATGCAGAATGACCCATTTTCCTTAAGGAAAATGTGAGTAGAGTTAACAAAACGGCTTACTTTCAGGACGTGTTTGCGCTCCCGTTGGAAGCTTTTCGAAAAATTTGCTGGCTACATCGAGGCGCAGTCGGTAGCGTGGTAGTCTTGGGTAGGAGAGGTCATGGGTTCTAATCGCAGTGTTTGTGGATTTTTTTTATATATCCATTATCGTAAATGAGATTTTTCAACTGTTAAAACTGATTACAAAACTTATGATAATTTGACATTTTCAAATGTTTTCCGATATTTTCTTTATTTTTTACACAATTATATTATTGCTAAATAATTTGCTTTAAAAATAATTTGCGAAACGTATTTTTATCTCTGCCTGTTAGTAACATATTTTGTGCGATTTTAACATCATGTATGCTCTACGTTATTCAAATGCGCAAAATGCCTGACGCTTAGGCTTTGTTCTAGCTTGAGGAAACGAGTTTTTCACAAGTGGGTCAAAGGAATTATTAAAATCGGCCAAATCCTCTTCTAATTATTTGTGCCTGGTAGTAATCTGGTGGATTCTTGATTGATTGCTTAGGAAATTCTGCTTTGGCAGTCAGCTTACTGTATCAGAATTTGTGAATTCCATACGTTGTAGTAGGCTGGGCAGGTAACTTGACCCAAGTTTGATTAAACTCACGGCTCCTGGTGGGGCCTCGTAGCTCAGTTGGCTAGAACGTTGGCTGTACTAAAACCTTCTCCTTGCTGGCGTGGATTCGTATCGCACCAAGGCCGCTGAGAGTTTCAAAAGTGGGTCAAAGTAGGTTCCGTGAAACAGAAAAATATTTGTTAATAATTTGACTATTTAAATTGTGCCATGCGGTTTAATTTTTGAGCAGCAAGAAGACCGATTTCAATCGCGTCTTTGCAGTTAAACAAACAGTCCACAGACATTAATTGAATCAAATTATTTTATCAATTAATTGAATCCTCCGTCCAGTTGCCTTTGATGCCCGCATTATTCGACCAGAACAGTTCTCCGAGTCGGGTACCCTACCGGAAATCTTGGCACGGCTTCACAGTCTTCCATTCCAATCCAGTTTCTAACGGCTGATCGGAGTTTCTGAGGAGTATCTGCAAAAAGCCTGAGTGGTTCATTATTTATATTCTGTTAAACTGATCATAAAATTTATATCGAGTAACTCGCTTTAACAAATACTTTCAGCAACTTCCTCAAGCAGACGTAGTTAAGCCCGTTCCGAGGCCTATCATTAATTTACAAAAAGGCAGAGTAGCTCATTTATATACTGCTTGTGTAAAACCGCTTGCAGTGTAATTAACACAAAGTCACTAGTTAATTCGTAAGCCATTACACAAAAATACCAAAAAACTCCCGCAAGCCAGGATTGAGCCCGCCACCACTAGTGCTATTGCCACGCTCGCCTACCCCTAGTATTTCAAAAAAGTACACTTTAAGAACGATCAACCACAAGAAACTTAGGCCTAAGTTACTTGGATAAGCTAGCATTTACGCCTCATGCAGATCCAATTTCTGCAAAGGCTGCACAGATATTTGGTTTTGTATCACATAATTTCTTCCTTCTGGAAATAAATTAAACCTTTACCACCTGTTTGTTCTTCATATCTTAGAATACTGTTGTCCCCTCTTTTGGGCTGATGAACGCCTCCTACCGCAGTAAGATTGAAAAAGTTCAGAGGGTTTTTACTCGAAGATCATTTTCTATTCCTGCGTCCAGTATCTCTTTAAACGGATAGATGCCAGTTAGCGAACATTAAATTTCTCTGGGTTAGAAAACTGGAAGCCGGTCTCTGCTTCCTGTTTCACGTTAATTCTAGCCCAAATCTCCCACGAATTGACGCTCGCACTCCGGTAGATTGACCTTATGCTACTCGTAATAAATCCATTATCATTTCATCACCCTTTAGCTCCACAACTAAGCGTTCTCAGTTTTCTGCCTTCAAATATGCTTTCATATGCGCAAACATTTATCTTCGGAAGATATAAAGTCATTATTGTCTGCCTCCTTCACAAACTCGTCACTTTTGGATTTTGAAATGGGCCCTCCGATTATTTGAGGCAGTTCCCTTGATATTACATTTGTTTCTTATTATGTTTCCATCGTTCTCTGCAGAGTCAATTTTGCATTCAATTTTTCGCCCCCTACTTTTTAAATAGCATCGCCAACTCTTGACAACCTCAATACTTTCCTCCGATTTCGCAACCCTGACGATGGTCTCCGGGATCTGTTAATAATCGTTTTTGGTTCTAATGTTATCACCTCTTTGTTGGAGGACTATGTAGTCAGCAAGGTCACATCTCGGTGATGATCTCGTGACCTCTACTTTCCCTTCTTCGTTTCGACCCTATTGTCCACGATAAGTTCTTCCTCTCTCACCTCCATGGTGGTTATGAAAAGAAGCTTTGACTATTATATTATGTCTCATCCGAAAAGGAGCGTTCCAAACCCTAATACGTTGTCAGCAAAAGTCACAATACAATCCGATTGCATCGTACCAATCCAATCAACTCAAACTATTAGTTTTTTAGAGAAGCAGTTTTTTCTTGTTTTTTTTAAAAAATTGGCGGCTCACTGAACTCCGCCCCTTATTTAACCGTAGGAATTTTTTTACTGCTTCTTTTCTAGTTAACCGCATATGCCAAAACTCTTTGACCATTGTTTTAAAAAAATAGCAAATCGTTCAGAATCGGATATGCTTACCATACTACTCATTTCTGCTGTTCATATGGCTGTTCACATAGTGAAGCAATTATCCGCTTTGTATTTATTTATACCATGATACGAAGTTTGTAATGATGGGGCCCTCTGGGCCTTAAATATACAATTTATATTTATATTTAACGCAGAAGATGTCTCACAAGTGTCCAGTAAGCGACTTACTAGAAGCTAAACTATTGATACTCCAATAAAGGGCACCCCAAAATCTTTGGAAACTACTACAACTACTGAAAAATAAGCAGTGATAGCACAGGACAAAAACAGTCCACCTAAAAATAAAAACCCATCAAAACGCAAATCTGACATCAAGAAGATAAAAGTTAATGGAAAACCGACTTGGAGATATGCCTTAAAAAACTCGAACAAAGGGCTTCAACCAATGCCCCGTCCACCACAGGAAATACTGAGATCCATGCACCAAGCACAAGCAGTTTTATTGATTCCAAAACCGGAACTACCACCTGCGATTTAAAATCACCGAAGCCATGTATTTCGGCGAAATAAAAAACCGGAACAAAGCCAAGCAGAACCCGCTCCGTCATCACCAGTGTGCAGTGTGAACGCTTCCCACCAGATAGTGGACGACAGCTTCATAGGCATAAAAATACAACCGACAGGAAAAAAGGCTTCATAATACACGGTCTACCTGAACTAACAGCTACAACTCCGGCAGATCGATATTCCGAAGAGATGAACCAGTTTCATGAACTGCTGAACAACATGCTGCAACTCAATACGTCAATTGATCTGGAAAAAGCCTTCCGCACAGAAAAATGCCCGGAATGCCAATCTAAATCACTAGACCACTAAACGTTATCTTGACTTTTAGCCAGAAAGCCAGGGCTCATTCAGTCTAGGCGATGTAAGTTTAAAAACTCCAACACTGGAGTTTTTCAACAGGACTTCTCATCCATGCAACGGAAAAACCGTCGTCAACTTGTTACTGAACTGAGACAGCAGCTCAGCGAAGGGGAACAAAATTGGATTATTAACAACAACAAAGTGATCAATCGTCCATTGCTATCCACTGGAGAGGCCCATTCCTGATGACCACAAAGTCAACACAGTAAAGGGGGGCTCGCGTACAACCGTAAACACTTCCCGGGCAAACCGAAAATTAACTTTCATGTACCCCAGTGCACAGAGTATGTTATCGAATCTCGGCGAGCTGAAGGTTCATTTCTGTGAACTATCTCCTGATATAATTTCCCTAACAGAAACCTGGTTTTCCCAGCACGTGAACGATCGGGAGGCAACTAGGCCTAAATACCAACTGTTTAGAAAGGGCGTTAAAGAGGAGGCGTCTTGACATACGTAAAAAGGGAAGAAACAGCTTTAGACAAAAGGGATAAACTAGCGTCTGCATCCAAGGCAACATGGCTATCCATAGGAATGTCAGGTTCATAAAGTCAAGATATCCTTACACTACCGTTCAGTAAGATGAGACACCGTAGCTAATGCTCTCCTGCTAGAGGAGCTTGAAAAGATGGCTTCCCGGTCGGATATCCTGATAAGGGATGATTTTAATGTGCCACACATCGGCTGGAGCTTGACCTACGCACATTGCTTTGATCTAGCCTTTGATAGTTGCTTTCTGAGCACGACGCTGAAGCTACTTCTCATACAGCACGTTAATTTTTCAACATGGGTGCGCGAAGGACCACAGGCCAATTGTCTGGAATTCTTTCTTACGAAGTTGCAGGACAGCATTGACGAAGTGTCATATATAAAGCTGCTAGGGAAAAGTGACAAGTCTGTACTGCGATGGCCAAACTCATGCGCACTCAGTGGGAACCTTTATTATTTGAAAACATAACTGAGGGCTGGGAAACATTCCAGAACATACTGCACAGGCTCATCGAAAATCACTGTCAGATTTTGAGAAAAAGTTTGACCAACGAACTGTGATATCTAACACAGGCCTTAAAAATCGAACAAGACAATAAGCAGAGCTTGTGAAAAAATCGCTTACGGACGGGACACCTGCATCTCTACATGCGTAGAAAGCTCAGACATCTGGTCGTCGTATCGACAGAACAAGACGGGATTTCGAAGTGAACCTGCTGAACCGGGCCGTCGTGAAGCCTAAACTGTTTTACGGTTACCTCAGGCAGAGTACACGGAACAAGAATCCGATACCCCTGCTGAGGAACACCGCGGCTATAGACCTTAATGAAGACGGAGCAAAGGCTGATCATCTTTCGAAATTGTTCCAGGCTGTTTTCACAAACACAGCGAGATACGATTACCCTGCCGATGTATTCGAAGCGGATACAATATTTATAGACTGTTCAATTCCCCGAGGCTATTGTCCTCAAGGAACTGTTAGGGTTAAAGGAAACTAAGTCACCAGGTTCCGATGAAGAATTGGCTAAAATGTTAAAAGAGCTCGCCAGGGAGTTGGGAAAACAACTCTATACGCTTTTCCAAACGTCCTTCGAGACCGGATGTCTACCAGCCGATTGGAAATCCACATGGATTACGCCGATCTATAAGGGTAGATGCCGGGTTTCAGCAAACAATTATTGACTGGTCACCCTTATTTCAATTTGCTGCAAAATCATGGAAAAATAAGTAAACAGAACTTAATGCAGTTCCTAGAACATAAGCATCTGCTTTCTGAGGTCCAGCACGGTTTCCGTAGAGGAAGACCCTGCGTGACAAATTTGCTGTACTGTCTTGAGCGTTGAACTGAGACAGTCGATAAGGGAAATACGGTGCACGCAGTCTATATCGACTTCAAAAAGGATTTTGATAGCGTGCCACACCACTGCCTTCTTTATAAACGCAGCCACATAGGAGTAAGAGGTAGACTTCTGAAAGGGATAGAAAACTTCCGAGTTGGTCACTCGCAAACTGTCCATATCAGTGACAAACAGTCCGCCAAGGTTGAGGTTGAGAGTGGTGTTCCCTAAGGCTATGTTCTCCGCCCTATTTTCTTCCTTGTTTACATCAACGAGTGCTCCAGTGAACTAAACTGTTATATTGTTCTATTTGCCTATGATTTCAAACTTTGGTGCGTCATTCTAACTGTGGCTGACGAAGAGAACTTGCAGGCAAGTTTGAATGATCAAAGAACTGGCTATTGCCGTTCAATGAGAGCAATTGCAGCATCATGTGAGTCGGGAAAAGCAATCCTTCAAACATTACGGATTAACGACTAACTGGCATACCATGGAAAGAAGTGGACGCCCAAAAGGACCTGGGAGTCTGTATCACGCCCTCGATTAAGCACTCCCTGCAATGCGCAATGGTAGAAGTCAACGATATCAATTATGTTCCTCGTCAAACGAGCTTTTTCAGCTTTCAATGACGACTGCTTCACCAAAGTCTTCGGAACCTTCTTGCGGCCACAGTTGGAATCCGCTATCCAAGCTTGGAGACCTTGGGCTGCGAAGGACAGCAACATCCTCGAAAAGGTCCAAAAGCCAGCAACCAAACTTGTCCATGGACAGGGCTCACAGCCTTACAAAACACGGCTGTCTAATCTTAGTCTGTTTCCCTTGCGCTCTAGAAAGCTTCGGGGAGACCTGATACTCACATTCCGCTTATTACGCGTTCAGGACTGCTGTTTTTTCCCAGGCGATTTCTTCGAGTTAGCAGCAACAACGAACTTGAGAGGTCATCCTCTCAAATTACGTGTGACTGGGGCTAGGCTAGCACTCGGAAGTAATTTTTCTCCTGAAGAGTGGTCAAAGCTTGGAATAATCTTCCTCTGGATGTTGTTATGTCTGAATCCCAAGAGGCTTTCAAGCGAAAGTTGGATCGATATAACAGTGAGTGTTTCACCAAGAACTGAATAATGCAAGGACGACGCAGAAAAATAACTAATTCAGAACGCTAATTAATATATTTGAGTAACATGTTTATGTATTATTTTCCTCCAAGGGCTCACGCTCTCCCATAATTCCCATTTGGAGATCCCCGAGGTCTTCCCTGCTTAACTATCTGCAGACCTTGGCGATTATGGAAGTGCTCGCATCAGCCGAACCTGGCGGCCATAGTCCATGTGGTCTCTTAACGTTCCCCCTTGCTTCGAACCGCAACGGACCGAGGACGATCTGGGCGGATATTTCTGCCTTTGAAAGCACTCAATGAAATCTGCAATCAGCAAGGGAGTGCCTGGCTGCATCTTCCGCACTTCGGTGATGACCCAGGTGACCTCCACGATGCCCGCCATTGGACTTCCCCCCAAGGGTGACAGTTTTTTGCTCCTAAAAATAACAGGGATTTTTTTTCACTGTTTGCTCTTTTTCAACTGTGTTCCACCCCGTTGGCTCACCCAAATTGGCATCGCCAACCAACTGAGATACTATTTTTGGATACCGCAACACGCATGTACAAATAGGTTATTCAAAGGTAACTCACCTTATCTCCCTCAAATATACTGATACTGACCCATCAACATTGCGCTTTCACGATTTGTTTACGGATGTTGCAAGTGTAACACTTCTCATTTATATGTTCACGAGCAAACCTGCATATCCTAGAATATAAAACTACTCAGGATATCCTCTTTACCCACGACTCCTTGCTTATGCGGGACTAGAAGATGACGAACAGGATAAGCCCACTCCATAGTTTAAGCACTAGCATATGAAAATTTATAAGTCATCTGTTTGTTCATTTTCTGCATAAATTTAATTATTTACATTAAAATTATGCAGATTTCTCTATTAAAAGATTAAAAGCTTATTTGCGTGGGTACTAAAGTCATCATTGCACAACCTGATAACAGACATCGTTTAAGTTGGTGATTTGGAGGGCACTTTAACGTTGACGGTGCTACGTGCCGCGTGTTTGGTCTTCATTGCACTTCAAAAGTCCAACTTTGCTTTGAAGTTGGATACTGAACAGACGTTTGGATCTTAATGGCTTCATTTCAGTGCATTTTCATTTTAAAAAGTTTATTTTAGGTTTATCACGTTATGAAAATCCTCTTGATACATATTTGCTGATTGAACTCAACACCTACCTGACGATAATTTTCATGTAGGTGGACATCATGAGCAAAATTTTCACAAGGTAATTGAATTACAATTAAACAACCCCTTCTTAACTTTTGTGCAAAACAGCTGAAACAAGTTAGGAAGAGGGTGACTGAACTTGTCATTCCAAGATGTATGCCATAAGAGCAAAAGGTAAGTATGGGACATCAGTCATTGGTAGAAAACCAGGGAAACATCAGCCGAAAAGAAACAGGTTGTCATTAGAAAAGGAGATGTTGTGTTGTGCATCTGTAAATGTTTAGAATATAGTAGGCAATGCTGCAAATGATATACTTTTGTCAAAAAGTATTCGGTGTTTATTATCGTATTCCAAGGCGGCACTTAGCTTTATAGTCATCTCGACTTTAATGGCAAATGAAGACAGTACTTGAATAGCGTAAAACACGATAACACTTATCTAAAATGCCTGTCTTTTCTTCGGAAGATTTTCGGGGTCCTCACTTGCGGGCTATTTCAAACGTTCTTCTGAAGTCTTCACATTGCCACATCCCTTAAGCTTTAGAAGTGTGGACCTGTTCAGATCTCATTTTGGGACACGGGATAAAAATTGAATGGAAAAATATGGTTGGTCGACTGTGAGCATAATCGTAAAATTTAATGCCTTTAAAGAAACATGAAGATCATGTGTCAAGCAGTATTTGAAGAACAACAGCTGCAACTTTATCTAAAATTCAATCGATTTATTTCTTATTAAACTTTTTAAAACAATGGCAAATGATAAGGTTACCAATCTGAATATAAGCAATTGCATTTTGAAGCATGCATCTTTGTTTATGAGGCTTGTATTTTATTAACTGTGGATAAAATTTAAAAAGATTCGTATGCTGTCCTACAAAAACCATTGGAACATAACACGTATAATGAAGAGTAGAAAATAGACAACAACACATATAAATATGAGTAGGAAATAGAAAACAACGTTTATAGTAGCGTGCATTACGCCGGTTCCACTGTAACATCCTAGCAGCTCCTCAAATGAATTTTTTGGGTGCTCTACAATAAAGAAGAATGAAATTATATAAACTCATTTACACCGGTTGCAATTTGGACTTATTTGCTGTAGTTTTCTGCTCAGTCGATAGTGCTCGAATTGGGAGTTTTCCATTATGTTATAACTTGCCTTCAAAAGCAAAATAATGGTTTAGTTTCCCCAAGAAACACGGTAACTCTACAACCCATCTTTCAGTCAAATAATCCGAGTCAAATTGGCACGCATGCTTTACACTACCTCAGTTTTGCGTGCCACCAACAATCATCAGGATGTAGGGGTTTAAATGGTCAACTAGCACCTATGGGTGCCCTATAATGAAGTTTCATACTCGCCTTCTGATCTGCCTTTATTGTTTCATCCTATACTCAGAAATAACCTACCCCACTACTGCGTATCCAATCTCGAAACATTTGTTTCTCGCGTACCTTTGTTGTTGAATGTATGGGAATCCGTGAACTCTATCCAACTTGTGTTTAAGGAGTTTTTGCCGTTTCTGTTCTGAAATTACAGATATTTCTAAAAAAGTTCGATTTGGAATTCCTGGATATTATTACCAAAGGATCGAGTGCAAAAGTGACCAATCTTTGGCGGATGTGCAAAACATTTAAATACTATCCGTAACACAAATTCTAACGATTACTGCATATACGACTGCTTAAACAGAGCAACATTTTCTAGTGTCAGTATTTTACAATTTCATCTAATGTTTACTTGTTTTGATAACCCCTTCTGGGTGCTTAAAATAACAATTTTTTTTATTTCAGTTCAATTTCATTATGGGAAAGATATGCAAATTCCTTTGAGTTCTATATTGGTTATTTATTTATATGATGAGGAAATTTTATTGTAGTGAAAAAGGATAATCTGGAAGCACCCGTCAAATAACTGATTGAAGGCATCAAATTAAGACTCGAGAAGGAAGTTGAGAAGGATGAAGTCTTTATGCCCTCAGCTCATACACCCTCAGAATGTTGTAAGTACATTGGACAAAAAAGAAGTCGTTTACAAGATTATATGTGGCGCTCATGATATCATTCTCTGTTGTCAGACTGGAAAACCAACTCTGCATGTATCTAAGACCAGCATTTGGCACTAATGAGTCGGGACTTATTGTCCAAAGCATACCCCTAGGCACCAGGCACACGTTCGCTTGGGAGCCAAACTCGCGCTGTCACTGTCTGGCATTCAAAGAAAGGCCTCGAGACCATGAACGCAGACGAATCATGCATCAACCAGTAAATCAAGTTAGCTTCCGCATCTTAATTTCACAGGCAACGGTGGATTAATTTAGAGCCAATCGGAACCAGGCGAGGTATACGGCGACGCCCTATTGACTTAAACGCCAAAGCATACTCGATTTTTATGTTCACGTAAAATGTTAACCTTTTCTTGGAATATTCACCCTGCTCTGCGTTGGACGACGACCGGGTGAACCAGTATTACACTTTTCTCAAACAGTCGCTCCCCAAATAACAAATTTTTTTCAACTTAAATTTCTTCAATGCATACAAATATGCACAAGGTTGACAAAAGAACAAAGACTTTATTCCGCAATAACGGTACAGGAAATTAATCGACGTTCAGTCAACGTAAATTTATCTCACAGTATGGTAACGCATATCTTTCATAATTGCATTCTTGTATTCATTTATCAGTTCACGCACTGCAAATTGTAGCCAAGTTGGATATGATACAAATGCAGTTTAAACTTGGTTCTCATGAAGAGGCGTAGCCTTCGCCCTCCTTTGTACGCCCAAAAAAATCGACAGAATTGTTTGAACAGGCTAACCTTTCTTTTGAGGAGATCTAAGATGGGTATGGCGCACCCGAATTTTGGTGGAATGGACAGTGCAATTACTTCCGCGAAGCTCGCACCTCCAATGGCTCTTCTCTGTAGTGACTCACGACGCTGTACTCCCCACCAGTTTTTAAACTGTCAGTTTTGCGGCATCTCCTTCGAGATGGATGTTTTATTCCAGTAACAGAAACATCTTTCTTATTTTATTTACTGTTGTATTTTATCTTAATATCCTCCTGTCGATAGTCTGACTCTTACGATTTTCTAACCCTTATTATATTCTGTCCGTCAGTTTGTTCGCATTAATTTTCCTTAAAATCTTTTGCAGTGATTTCTGCGTTTGACTCAATCACATGTTGGCTATATTAATCGGTCGATTTGGCGTCGACATCTTCCGGGAGTACAGCTAGCCGTGTTGGTGTGCATAATGTTTCGTTCTTTCTAGGGGTTTGTCTTTTATATGGGGTAGTTCATACCTGCCACCACTCAGATCTGGCAATCATGTTCACATAAACTGTTGGATTTTCCAGTTATGACATACTAATATCAAATTAGTAGTTGAAAGAACTAGGAATAAGTTAATAAAACATTTTTGTTATCTCCATCTTGCAAGTCTTCCCCACCACACATCTACGATAATATGCGATGAGCCAACTGATTTTTTCACGTTTGAAAACCCATAAATGCGACCAAGCAGAAGTGTTACAAGGAGCAAGAAGCCTAAGCCCTCCTTGTCATTAAGAGCTTGTTTTCCAAAAAAACACCAGTTCACTCCACGTTGAGGACGGGGATAATTGCCTCAATCAGATTCCTTTACATAATTGTTGGTTTCTTTAATTTTTTTTCTTTACAAGCATATATAGTAGTTTCTAGTTTTACTGAGGTTTATTACTAGATGTATCTTGTTATAATTTCTTCAATTACCTTCTGTTCCCTGGATCCCGCATAACAGTTCGCAGTTACTATTAGATTTTTTCGCTTATTGCCTCCTCTGTTGGTGGTCTCAGAAATCAGCAATGAGAGTACCTTGGTTAGTTCTCTGGGAATTCCACCATGACCTTCACGATCTCTATGATCCTTTTCTCGTTCAACCCTAAGCGTACGGATGATGCGTGAGAAGGTTTCCCCTGTATAGTATCCTTAACGACTGCGCTTATAGCCAGTCGATGCGCATTGGGATCATCCCTTCGGTGCTGAAACGTAGCCTCTGTTGTTAAATGATTTCTCCCACGATGAGGAGCGTTTTGAACCTTCATACGCTCGCATCAGCATGTCGGTCCTACCTAACGCGTATGTATTTCACCTAAGAGCAATAGCTTTTTGATCCTTTAAATCCCAAAAACCCAATTCAAGATATGCTTCTTCCATAAAAATGCCCAAGGAGTTTTTCACTGTCTACTCTTTTATATTATTTTTTTTCACCACTGATTTGTGTCAATTGTCATCGCCAATAGCTGAGCTACTATTCAAACTTAACTGTTAACGATTTCGCCCTCGTTTTACTTGATTTTTATCCAATGACAGTGCCCTTCTGGGTACTCAAATAAAACATCTATCTATATTCTAGTGGTCTTAATTTGTCAGAACACAGACCGTTTCTGAATCCATATTAACAATATACTCAGGGTGAAGCACACAGCGACGATTTCTACCACCCTTTCCCAGACGCCATGACATATGGTCACTTCTTTAAATAGACTTTTAGAACACGAATGGATGATAGAAATCAAAGTGAGGCATAAAGGGCAAGAAGTTGGCGTTAGTTAGAATGGATACACATCCTGTGGCACAGATCAACTAGCATCAAATGGGAGCAGGTCGCCACCATCTTCCTCATGCATCCTTTTTGTCTCTTCATCTTGTGTTTCACTGACCCTGTTTGGATGCAGTCCACCGAGAAGCTTACAATAAAAGAAGGTAAATGTTTTACATTTATCTTTATCATGTATAACATGGAACAATAATAAACGGAATGAATAAAGCACTAATCACCGAGATTTTGGGTGGAAATAAAGCAGTAAACTGGAATCGAAATGCAGTCTAAAATGAAAGGTGTTGGGTCCCAAAAATTCATTTTGAAAACATTTTTTCAGCGTTTCACTATTCTAGGTCCTATCAGGTTAGTTCTCATAAATATGGTCAATTCAATCACTTCTTATTTGCCATGTGAATGACATTTGAAAGATTCCAATAGATAGGAATCTTGAAAAAGTTGGCCTAGACAAACATAAATCGACTCTCGCCTTTTGCACTCCCTGAGAGTGCAGGTTACTTGCCGGTACGTACAGGGCAGCGCCTCAGTTCCCTAAATATCTGATAATTATTCAGGAATCGCCGTGGGCATCCTCCACATTTTGGGTTCGCATCCACCTGTTTGAACGTACTAAGCTATGCTTCTTCAAGTATAAGAGACTTGACTGTGGAAGCAATGGGATTTTTTCCACAGAAAGACCAACAAAATATGACTGAATGAGACCTTTCCACATGTCTTTCTTGTTGTATGGACCAGAATGCTGTTTTCTACAAATCCAAATTTAAAACTGGTTTGCAGTTAATCGCTCCCGCCTCAAATGATAAAAGAACAGCTTCAGAGGTGACCAGGAAAGGTTGAAAAGAAGACGATTAACAGGTTAGTCTATATCCTAATTGAACATGGCTCCGTCCAAAGGGTCAGGTCAAACTTAGGTGGGAAAGCACGTGAATAATTTTGTGCATTAAATTTTTTTGTAAGTTTCCACCACTGATTCATTATCCTCCACATTTGGCAGTACAGTTAGCCTGGGTATGCTCCTTGCGTCAATCACCTATTCAAGACAACCGCAAAAGTAACTTCTTTAACGTTTTATCGTTTTCGGATGAATATTTCGGACTGGCCCACTTGTTGATATTCTAGCCCTCAAACACGCCGTATGGAAAGGGATGGCTGAGGCCAAATCATAGAGGCTATGGAGTGCTAACAACAGCTGGCCTACTTCATTCTAGTTCTCCGAAACAAAATAAAGTGAAGTAATTTACATGCACCATGCATAGTTCCCTCAAACAACGTCGGCCATCATTCTCTAGGAACATTGCACTGGTTTGCAATTCTCAATTGAACGAATGTTTTAGCAATGCATATTTTCCCGCAGACTAGATCTAAACAAAATCCAACATATATTTTGCTCGTAAATTGATTATGCTGGATGGGTTGACTCGAAGACGACATTTCATTCGAATCTATTTACACATTACGCAAGTTGAAATTTTTCTGGTCTTCTTAGTTATTTCAACTGACACATTTCGATCCCCTAGGGACCATATTTGCGCACATAAATTATTGACACCCCTGTTGGCAAGCCGTTTACTTGACCAAATACCTTGTGCCTTGGTCAAAACTTAGGACATCGCTGAAACATACATTATCCTGCCTATCCGTAAATAGATTTTATTGGGTAGAAACAATTTATTACTGCTGGCTTATAAATGCTGTAGAACGCTTAAATTAATGCGAAACCTTTAGTTTGGTCCTGGCTTAAACTAAAATATAACAATATGTTCTGAAATTAATTTCCAGAGTGAACTATCTTCCGCGAACCCTGTAGCTATCAATCCCACTCAAATGTCATCGTTAAATTTTGCACATAATGTCCGTCTGCCCGCTAAACGGGCTACCTGCTTGAAACGCTGGTCCAGCACGGGTGCAAAATCAGGGTGTGGCAGGCCTTGTTCGTGTTTAGATTCCATGGGAAGGAGGCGTGATGTCTCGCGTAAATGCAGGTTCACTCCGCACCTTTCACTTTGCTATTTATGGAAATCCCACACTGTGGGATCTGATTCAGGCGTGACAGCACGGTCAGGAGCGTTTCCGGTCGCAATACCACCTGCGCATGATCGTGGCTCTAGTGTCCTTGATTATATCTTGGCTCCGAGCACAGACGGACTAGGGAAGTGTGTGTGTGAGAGAGAGAAAGTGTGGTAGCCACAACACACACCTTTCAAACACTGCATTTACTACCGGATCCAGAATACCCTAAGCAGTAGATCTCCACCGAATAAGTGCATGTAATAATGCTGAAATATTTTACCACAAAAAAGTGGATCCTCGTTTTGCTGCCGTATGAATTTACTTCTTTGTCCTTATCCGCTACTTTATGGTGTATACCAAATAAACAAGGTGAACACAAAATAAAATCTATCATTTTCATATCAGGTAACCGAACTGTGCTACCTAAATTGTGCAGTCACGGCATAAAGCAAAACAACTATGCAACCACGCACTGCGCAGCTGGCCGAACCGGCTGTGGCATGTTAACTAAGGCAGCCAATAAGCATGTGCTATAGTATCGATCATGCGCGATGCATTTGCTGGCACGCGCGGACGATCGAATAATCAATATTTCCCTACAAGGGGTTCTCGCGCAAGAAACGGCCAATCAATGATCGCCACGCTATACGCCAGAGGATTTTGGAACGCGATAAACCGGAATTTTCCAAAATATTCAGGGCACCAGATAAAAAAGGCAAGTTTCGGATAAGAAAAGAGAAGCCCTTGTTCACAGGCTAAAAATCAACTTTTGGTTTCCCGAAACATATCTGTTCGTGAACCTTACATTCGGGCTATGATACAAACATTGGCTGAACCATCGTAGGCCAAGCAAATGAATACGTTTAAATAATGTTGAAATTGTTAGCTCCAAAGTTGATGACCACATACAGATGCAAACTCAACTCTCTTGCAACAATATAGGCACAGATAAGCGGGGTTGGTTTTTCGTTACCATCTCGATAAGGCCTCCAGGAAAAGTTCTTACGCAATCATGATCAACATTCCATCAAGCACGCACTATCAGCTCAAGTGAACTTATACATCGTTGAGGCTGAAGCTAAAGGAATTTTGTTTGGACATGTCACTGCCTGAAAGATCGTTTGTCTTTTATTGTTTATTCTATTGTTTAATAAAGCGGCAACGTTTTTACCGTACAGAAGGCATGGGTACAGACCTTAGGTAGATCACTCTTGAAAAGTCTTGCAAGCAAACTACTTTATGTCACCTATTTTTTAAATTAAAGAGGATGAACTAGGCAGCTGGCACCAATCAGAAGGATTTGGCCGATTTGGTTGGTCCCATCGTTCAGTGAGGCCTTTTTAAAATAATAAAGCTGCACTGGTTTCGAAAGTTGTTTCTTCCTAGTGACTTTACTGTTTGTTATTTTTCAGAAACTCACAAGTCGAAAAGTAAGATTTTTCTCATCAATGCCTGTCATCTCACGCCCAGGTTATGTTGCGTTCTCAAATAGGCAATGAAATTTTCAGGATTTTACTTGGACCAAAGTTTTTGGTGAAGTAATCCGATGCACATGTCGAGTAAATTAGAGTAAAATCCTACGTTCCATCTCTCCGCCCCCTATTTCTCACCAACTTATAGTGTAAAGCTGACATGCAAGCAGTATGTTTAAGAATGTAGCTACATCCAACTTGCAGGTACACAAAACTACTTCGAAGTGGGCAACTTACCGCGTCGGCTAGACAGCGCCGAAATACCGGGGCTCCGAAGACTTCCCCTTTGGGTGGAGGCGGTGGTGCACAGAACTTGTCAACCACAACTGAGTTTAGGGGCGTAGGAGCTAAGTGGAGGCATTGGTCTATTTCCAGTAACATCGTCTCCGGAGTGGCTGGTTCGGAGAAGCGCGGGGCGCGCCAAGCCCCATGAGGGCCCTCTTCATCCTCCTCACAACTGCGCACATCCGTATGGGCAACTTTTCCTTGAATACTGACTGGCATCGACTCCTGCAGTGGTTGAGCTACTATCGAATCCATCTCATGAGTGTTCATTTGAACTAGAAAAAGGGTATTTGCGTTACCACTTGTATCGGCATAAAAGTTTTTTATTTATGACGATTAAGGCAAGGAACTGATCCATTTATTTTATACAAAACTAGCAAAATATATTTGTTGAACAGAGTTTTTTGGAATGGAAAATCGCAGGTAACTTCGAAAATAAGGTCCTGACAGGTTTTGACCCTTTCATCATGAGTCACGCAGAGAAATCGATCGTAAGTATAAATGAGCCCATGCGCCCATAGAATTGCAAATAGTTCGCGACAGGGAAACAGCAGAATGTCAGACAATGATGGTATTGACGGTCGATTAGCGTGGAAACACTCTTTAACCATAAGTTAGCTTAGTGAACGTCACTAAAAACTCAACCAGGACTGTTAATTTTAGGTTCCTTAACAACTTTTATCGTTCTTCTGCTAAATTTCACAAACCAATAACAACACAGGTACTAGCTTAAACCCACAGATGTTTTTCGTCGATTTAGTGGTGCTTCAGGACGCAACTGCGGGTCCCGGCGCATTCTCTGGACAAGGGAAAATGGCATGGCCAGTTCTGGCTTATTAGCCGTCTTCAGCCAGCCCTAACTAACCACAGGAGTTGCAACCTCCTGAAGAGCAAACCCACTTGTCACTTGTTCGATTATATCCAGCAAATTCTTGGAAGATAGTGCGTCTTTTGGAAAAAATGGAGCAAACACCTCCCCAGCCACCCTTTAGATGCCATATCCGGTGGAAAATACGCCGTTTCACATCGTCCCAACACAGGATCTGACAAACCTCACCTTAACATGTTAACCTACCTGATCATGCACGGAAGGCTTCAGAAGAGACCGGGCAGACTTTCGCTCCTCTGTGAACAACAAACAGGAATTTTTAGTCTCGTCAGTGAAGAGGCTATGGATCGCGTTAAGGAACACGCTTGTCTTGAGTCCCGCTAGATGCCTTTCAGCGGCGAGTAGCACAAAGACATTACGGGAAACGAAAAGGGAGACTATACTGGCCATTTCTGGCTTATGAGAAATCATCAGCTAGCCATGCTCAACCCCAAACTTTGAACATCTAAGGGTCGAACACGTGATCTGTTGGTTAGTGTTCCAACACCCTAACCAATGAGCTAAGTTGTCGTTGTCCTTTCGACTATGTTTGGGTATAATAACAGTGGTAGCGAACCGGTCTCCGATCACGTTACAGGAGCGACTTGTTCCGTTGTGCTTTAGGGCTTACTTTCAAGCTCCGACAGCTCAGTGGTTATCACAGTCCAAATAATATTCTCGAAAAAAATATAAGATTTAAATGATCCTTTCTGGCGTATTAGTCATCAGCAGCAAGGTTTGGCAACCTCCGAGGCTTGAATCTTCAACGCTGTAACCAATTATCTCCAGTTTAACAACGTTGAGCATTTTTAATTCCCCGGAATTTAATGCACAAACTTGCGGTAAATCTGTGACAAAAAACATTTGCAACTTATCGACTTGTAGTTGATAGCACAAACATGTTGGATGATTCATCATAATGAATGCGCAGGTATCAGCTAAATTACCAGACACTGTTTCGCCGATTTATGCGGCTGCATGACGCAGTGGTCCAAGTGTGTCTTCTGATATATGCTGGAACTTATGCGGTCTTTATATATGCTTATAAACTTGCAGACCGAGCCCAGAAATGTGTGTTCCGAAACGTTTACTCCAAGATAGTAAAAAACCTCGGCAATTTTTTGCCGAAAGTGTGGACCCCGGCAGACATAAGTAGGTCCGCCTCCATAATTACAGAAGATGACTGTCTATTCGCACCTTCATTATATGAAGTTGGCGTTCTGAAGTTAAGGGTAATGACCTGCTCCCAGTTGTGGTCCCTACTAGACTGAAAAACGCCTCTTACCTCCAAAATGGTACACTTTAATAACCCAGGCGGAGGCTGGTGGAAGAAAAGGGAGGTGGAGAGTGGGCGCACGCAATCATAAAATGACTGTATTTAGAGAGACTCATGAGGTCAAACCACCAATCAGAGCCGCTTGATTCACGCCGGCCAGCTTGGCGAATTGATCAGTCTTTAATTCTTCCTCCCTACTACCGAAGGGAGCCCATATTCGGTGGAGATTGCGAAGTGACTTTCCTTCACGTAATTGACAATCTTACCCAAAAAATACTTTAACACATTGAAATGCACTCTAACCAGACCAGTGGTTACTACCTTTTCGGTTATCTTCAAAAACCACCCTGGTCCCCGCTGACTTATTTCCGACCAAACGGAGGTGGCGAATCCTGATCGTGTTACCCGGTTCTACTATCGGGTGTCGCAAAGATCGCACTTTGTTAGTGCGCTCTGGGGAGTTCTTATCACTACTTTTTACTCCTACCGGTCAAGTGGCATCCCAAGGTCACTTATTAGAGTGCAGCAAAACAATGGTAGCTAACAACAAATCTTCTAGCCAGGCTCAAAAGTTATCCAAACGTTCAGAGCCAGGCCATTCAGTTGAACACTCCTAGTAATTTTAGAGCTAACGCTAAAAACACCAATATATTATTAGTTACCTTTTTGTTTTAGTTCGGTAAATAATAATTCGTGTAGCCATGACCTTGGGGCTGCATATGATAATGCATTTGACTAGCATGCACGCAACATACTCAAAGGCTGTATGGCTTCCTATTGGCGAGGGTGATTAAGAAAACTTGGGACATAGTCCTACGACAGCCGAATTAATCGAAGTTACGTGATTGCCGAACGAAACCATGGAAACCATTTTTTTGGTCCGTATCCGGTTTGAACCACATCCGCGCTAATTTGAGTATCACCTACTATTCACAGTTATTATGCCACTCCTGTATTCCCACCCACTATCAGTTATAATTTTCATGCAACAGTCATTTCTTGCATTTGCTTGTGTGCCTCAAAAAAAGCTGGACGTCACCAAACCAGATGAAGGTTTTGAAACGTACAAAGAGGGCATCTCATTGTACTGACTAATTTGAGCTAGCACAAAACCTGAGGGCTCCCTCAAAATTGCTGTTTGATTGTTTGCTCTGCGATGGACATAAGTATTCAGGACAACGCACAAGTAAATGTAATTTTTTGATGTAAAATTTGGTGGAATTCCATGCGGCCGGGAATATCTGTCGTTGAGCAGAGTCTGACTGACAATTAACAAATTCAGCGTCGAACTTCCAGTCGTTGAATAACAGATCCCAGTCCGCAGCCATGATACGCCAAGCCCCGCCATGCAGCATTTTCGGCTCCCACCTCCACGTCATTATCCTTCCCCTTACTGGCATGGGCTCGAATCCCAACGAAGCCACCGAGTTTTTCACAAGTGGGTCAAAGGAATTATGCAAATCTGCCAACATCCTCTACCAATTAATTGTATCTGGTAGTCAGCTGGTGGAATCTAGATTGATTGTTTAGGAAATCCTGCTTGAGCAATCAGCTTACTGTATCAGAATTGGTGGATTAGACACGTTGCAGTAGGCTTGGCGTGTAACTGGACCGAAATTGGATTAAACTCACGGCTCGCGATGGGCCTCGTACCTCATTTGGCCAGAGCATTGGGTGAACTAAAGCCTTCCCCTTGCTTGTGTGGGTTCGAATCCCACCAAGACCGCCAAGATTTTCACAAGTGGGCCAATCGAATTTTACAAATCTGCCAACATCTTCTACTAATTAATCGTGCCTGGTAGTCATCTGGTAGATTCCAGATTGATTTTTTAGGAAATCCTGCTTGAGCAGTCAGCTACCTGTATCAGAATTGGTGGATTCCACACGTCGCAGTAGGCTCGGCGTGTAACTGGACCGAAATGGGATTAAACTCACGGCTCCCAATGGGGCCTCGTAGCTCAGTTGGCCAGAGCGTTGGCTGTACTAAAGCCTTCCCCTTGCTTGTGTGGGTTTCAAATCCAACCGAGGCCGCCGAGCTTTCACTATTGGAGTCAAACAAATTATACAAATCTGCCAACATCCTCTGCTCAGTAGAGTGTCTGTCCGACTCTATCACTTTTAATAATAATATAATTCCATATATAATTCCAGACCTATAAAGTGCCATAGAGCTTGTCCTAACGACTTCAACTTATTTGACTTTCAGGTTAACATGACTGCCGTCTAGTTGGATTCGAGAAAGACACCTGAACATTGCATGCTGATGGAATCCTTCTAATGTGGGGACTGGTATGGTTCAATTTGGGGGTTGGCTGTGTGCGGACATGGAGACGCAGTGCCCTTTTCCAGACAAAGAATTTGCCTCAGAGTGCCTTTTTCACCTGCAGGATAAAGAAATCAACAAAACCCCAGCAGGGGTCTTCAACCGCGTCCAGCACATGACCGGAAGAATAAGTCTACATTGACTCGTGAATGGCATTTTCACGACATCAGCCAGACTCACTGCATTTTAAGTGTGAAAATCACGGGCCTCCCGAATAGGCTTTCGAAGGGTAACAGGTCTCACACTAACGGAAAAATAATGGCAAGGTTTTGCCGCACCTCCAGAAAGCTGACACATGATTGAGTTAAATGAACCCGCAAACGTAAAGCTCACTTCCAAACTAACATCGAGAACTCGGATTTCGCAGGGCTCCTGGAAGGCGCGATATACATAAAGCAACGCAAGTAGACAAGAGTGAGTTGCTTGGGTAGTTGGATACCTCGCCTGGAACTTATGAAACTAGAAGTTAACTTGCGGAGTATTATATCTGTTAATAAACAGTACTTCGGTATGGTTTTCATATTTATTATCATACGAAATGAAGCCAAAATAGTTGAGTCACAACCGTATGGTGTCGTTTCATTGCGTTTATTTCGGGCGGCTTGTGAAAGTTACGTTGATGAAGAATGTTTTGGGCAGATGCAATACTTTTTTATGGGTGAAGAGGGGAAACAGCAAAGTACATAGGGTTCATTGCAAATTAATGGCAGCTGATCCATATGGCGCCATGTATATTTCGAAGATTCCGTTATTCTTCCGATATATATATATATATATATATATATATATATATATATATATATATTAAAAAAAACAAACGCACAATATATTCTTTCTTTCACCCATTTGATAAAAATATACTTCTTCAAGCCTCTCTTTCAATTTTCAAAAAGATTTTCAACTCCTGAATCATTTTGAACCTGGCCTGCCGTTACTTTTGTATTGTGTCTAAGGAAAATTCTATCAATATTGGTTGTAAATTTCGGCAGTGAATACGGACGGTATTGGTAACATTACAAGCAGCTTTAAAAGTTGGCAATATACAACGATTTATGAATGGACCTTTGCCATTCTTGAGAAATCGCTTACTGAGAACCTTTTAAAATACCGAAAATTACACTCACTTCACGTTTACGATTTTAAGAAGACGGAATATGTCACGAAATGCAAGCAAGAAAGAATAATTTTGACATGTTTCTTCTAAAAATACAGTTCATTTTATAAGAGGATCGACAATGAAGCGTAAAAAACTCATACTACTGAAGTAGTGCTTTTTGCAGTGTAGGTTTTTCCAGGCAGTGGGAAAGAAGCTCTTGCAAAAGCCGATCTTCTGACGTAAATGTAATACTATGGGGTTAGACGGCAGCATTTTTTTTTACCAGAACGTAAGTTCTTGAAAATGAGGCCTTGTATGGCCGCCTAAAAAGGACACGGAAAAGAAACAGTCCAGAATACTTAGCCCTAAATTCACTCCACCTGTTCGGCACAGTGACGCTTAAATCAACTCTGGTGGGCTCGTTTGTTGTTCGGTTACGTCCCGGAGGCCGAACAAACACGTCTGCTCGTGAGTCTACGGCGACACAAGATGAGATGTTGCGTCCACGTCTTACACTTTGGCTAGTCAGTGTGTTTGACGCGCATGGCTAGGTCGTCTCACACATTCTAGCATGTAACGGACTTAGAAGGGTTCTACAGCCCGTACTACCTATGTTTTCGATGTGCCGCTACCATTTTTGGCGCAAAGTACGCACGAAGTCACGTGTGTCAGCTCATAACCTTCTGACCTTGACGGTGTGCCAATCGAATGCCGTCACCCGAGCGGTTTAGACTGCTTCAAGGCAATTAGACATATCATGGGATATTATAAACGACAAGAAGAATCGAGATTGGAGGGTTCATTTCCGGCTTATGTGACGTCGTCTGCGAGTCATATTCGACTCTAGACTTGGAAGACTCGATCTTTGAAATCCCATCTACTCACTTTATTGTGTGTAGCGTCCGGAATCGAGAGTTATAGTAACAATACTGGTTCAACTGAACGTGGCATGGAATAAATTGGTAAGACTGCCTTGTATGACCGCTTAAACAAGATACGGGAAAAGGAATCGCCCTCAATACCTGTGGCTTGGCGCTAAATTCCAAGGAAATTATGTCAAGGATTCAAGTGAATGTAAGGGTTAATTTTAGGGTTATGTTTCAGTTTGAGGTTAAAGTCAGAGTTTGGCGTATGCTCATGATTAGGGTAAGGAAAGGTTAAGGTTAGGGCTGAGATTAAGGCACCAGTTTAGGTTCATCGTAAGGTAAGTGTTTGGGGATAAAACACGGGCATATTTACCCTTTCTAAAATTTAGGCTGGTGGGTTGTTCCTATACCCGTGTCCTGTTTAAGGCGGCCACACAAGGCATCCTTACCATCTATTTATTACAAGGAACGCCAAATTGGAAGATAATGGAACCCTAAACTTCCTGGGTAGGTAGATCTCTAGTAGCAAGAGTATATCGAGGCGATATCGTGAATATCGAATGTTCGCCATTAGAGCCATCGATATGTCATTGGTTCCCTCCCTGACATAATCTAGCTGCTCATTGGTTGGCAGTCTTTAATCACGTAAGCACTTTCCGCGCGTCTCTGCACGTCATCATCTCCTGGCGTGCGCGTGCGACGTGACGGGACAACTCTTTCTCTATTTTTTGTTATCAATTTATATCTGCTTGCATTTGTTACCTTATTGCTATGTTTAGACAGGAGTCTGAAAGAACGCGAAGACGACGAATTAGGCGATTCGGGGACCTAATTTTAAGTGAAATTGAGGAGAAAGTTCGTAAAAGCTGGAGAAAAGTCTACAAAACCAAGACGTTGCCAGCACATCTCACGACACACTCACCTCGGGAGAGCAAGCACGTCCTAAAGGTTTGCCGTTTTTGTTTACTCTACTTAGATTTTCCTTAGACTTACTAGGGACAGAATTAAATTAGTGCTTGGTAAAAATGGAGAGAGCGATCATTCTGCTCTGCCAGCTCAAGGCCAGGATAACACAGTCCTAAGCAGTTCTCTTAAACAGTCTGGGGCGAGTGCTCGGCAGTATAAAGGACCTTGAGTCGGCTTGTAAACAACAATCCTCATCCGCCTCCGTTCTTGCCGCCAGACTGCCAGCGAATCCAGGTCAGACTGTGCGGTCGGCGTCGGATTTCAAAGCATTGAACGAAAAATTAGAGGACAGTTCCTATTGCTGTCAATTGAAAGGCAACCCATTATATCATTATATATAACATTAGGTGGCCTTTCTCACTTGCCTTGGTGGACGAACAATTTATGTCTTCGTCAAGCGCGTATTGTATGCCTTATTTGTGGACGACATATATATATATATATATATATATATACCAGAAACCGCAAAGAGAACGCTGGGGGACCCACTGAGGAGCCGAACCCCTCGTTGCTGTGTCACACAGCAGCAGAAACATCGGCGAAACATGTGTCTGGGCTTTTAGCTAGTATCTATGTCGGAAGTACGGTATAACGTCTTTGCCATATAAGATTCATACTACTTTTAGTACTACTTGTTTGTAGAATAGGCATTACGTGGTTATTCCACAGTGGTTGATTGTCTTCGACGCAAATGTTCAAACAAACAAGTTAATATATAAAAACGCTAAATGCAGAAAAAAATGAGGACGGTCTGTCAGGAGGCGATGTTAATGATAATTGGTATGCCAATGTATGTCCATCTATGGCCTATATAATAGATGTTTTTGCGGTATGGAATGCCGAGTGAAAAGCGAACTTTGCTGAGCTGGAGTTATCTGTTACAAAAGGACTAAACTGGTCACTTAACACAATGGCAAATCATGTACAGAAAGAAAGTTGTACAACGCAAACCAACAGTAATTGTATCTCCAACAGTAATTATTAATTATTTATCAACTGTAGTAAACATATGAGGACCGTCATCCCTGGACGCAGCGGGTACTTCTGCATCGCCGGTGGATTGCACCACCACCTGTTATGAACTGTGACACAATTCATTCAGCACTTGTATAAACATGGTTTCTTATTTTTTTACAATACACACTTTATTATTAGATACGGTTTCGCATATCACGTTTGCTGCATGTGAAAAAGAGGTCGCGGGAGCGTCTGTAGGTCACATGGTCCGATAATTATAATTTTGTCGTTCAAAGTAAGCGATAATAAGAGGGTTAAAACGTAAATGGAGAGGAAAAAACGCTTCTAGAAATGGATTAATGGTGGGCGTTGGTATTATCCCGAGTAAAACAATCGCCCACAATGCTGTATTGCAAGCTGTAACCATTTTTAATCGTCTCGAAAATTCGATTTCGCATCGATGTGCATCCGCCTGTCAAAATCGCCATATACTCGATATACCTATAGCGAAAAATCGACATCACCCCTCTATCACCTCTATATACGCTTGGCACTAGGGATCGGACTCCTAGTAGCAAGCGTGTATTGAGGCGATATTAAATTTTCGAGATGCTCAAAAACGGCAACAGCTGCCCATGCAGCAGTTTTTGACCTCTCCATTTACGTTTTAGCCCTCGTAGTATCGCTTAATTTGAACGAACAAGGTATAATTATCGGACCGAGCGACCGACAGACACTCAAGTGACCCCCCGTTCACACGCAGCAAACGTGTAACGCGAAAGATCATCTAATAATAAAGTGTGAATTGTAAAAAATAAGAAACCATGTATGTACAAGTGCTGAATGAATTGTGCCACAGCTCATAAGAGATGTTGAGGCAATCCACCGGCGATGCAGATGGACCAATTTTCCTTGAAGGAAAATGTGAGTAGTGGTAACAAAATGGCTAACCTTCATGACTTGCTTGTGCTCCCGAAGGGAGGGTGTCAAAAGATCTGCTGGCAACATCTTGGTGGTGTAGACTTTCCTTAAATTGCTACCAGTTTTGGATGTGCATAAGTTACCGAAGTTGATAAACAATGACCGGTCAAGTCAAGTTCGGAAATGGCCTCAGTGCAGACGGACGTGGTGATTTCAGTATCCTCCGGATCCGCCACGACTCCAAAAAGGATTGGACGACACAGAACTTAACGATAAACCACCTGTGATTCTTCTACTCTTTCTTCAGCGGACATGTTGCTTCTATCAAGCATACTACAGGACAACTGATCCGCCCTCCGCATTTTACGAACTTCCTCCTCCATTTCACTTAAAAGTAGGTCAGGGTATTGCTTAATTCGTCATCTTTGCGTTCTTTCAGACTCCTGTCTAAACAGTTATTACCAGGGTAACAAATGCAAGTAGATATAAATCGATAACAAAAATAAAAAGAGCGGGAGAGAGCTTTGTCACATCGCATTTCGCACGCGCACGCCGCGAGATAATGGCATTCATTGACGCGCGCAGGAAGTGCCCAAGTTACTAAAGACTACCAACCAATCAGCAGCCACATTATGTCAGGGAAGGAAACCAATGAGATGTCGATGGCACTTATGGCAAAAATTCGTTATTCGCGATATCGCCTCGATATACTCTTGCTACTACGTGTTGAGACTGTTTCTAGAACAACGACGAGCTCTACCTTGATCAGTGTGATAATGTCTTGAAGTGACAGTACAAGGAATCACAAACATCTTTCTGTATTTCGGTTAAAATTTCGTGAGGTAGCAAATCTACTGTATTTTGTGCCCAGGCACATTTTGTTATTAGTTTTAAACAAATAAAACGCACACAGCAAGGTAAGACTGAGAAAAGAACAGCCAGTATTCAAACTACAAGGGTTTTTCCTGTAATTGCAGAGCACTGCCAATCACCATGGTGAAAATGCATACTTACCTTAAAAAGGTCCGTGAGACAAAAGCTGACCTATGCTTTCCTCCGGGCCAGTCGAATTTTGACTGCAAACGACTATTTGCGCCCCACACGCTGCCAGCTGCATCAGCGTGCTGGACACCCATATGGACGACCACACCCACTGTTCCGCGGCATTTACTCAGGTTAGGCCACCATGCCCCCCCCCCCCAGTCAGAATTTCGACTTGAACATGTCGCGAAGGTACACAATGTGGTCGGCTGATGTTGTGTTCACAAGCGGCCTTAATGCAAAGATGCATACGAACACACACACGCACTTTATGAACACAAAATTGGCAGGGAGCCCGCTATCGCTTGGGGAGGACCGAACACCCTAGGCACTCAAAGGAGACGGCTTAACGAGAGCCGTTTTTTACTATCCACACGCAACTAAGGTGTGTACGTGTAAACCTGAGTGTATGTGTAAACACACTCCCTCTCTTACTTGCAGAAAGAGAGCGAGATAGAGAGAGAGGATTAAGTGGTGCATATGGTTCATATGGACGCCAAAAGTCTAGAACAAATATGGCTTTCAAAGCCCTCAAACCACCAAGACCTCTATATTTATGTCCGCATTCTGCGCATAAGTCCTGACAGCTTTCTCCTGGATCGTATTTGAGTTAAACTTGCCTGAAATACAAAGCTTTCGGTACAGTATGGAGGTTGACCCCTTGCGACTTTTGCAAACCTGTGGGATTTTGACAACCCAGAATACGGTTTGGAGGTTGCGGCATAAATTGTGTTTCTGTGTTCAGCAAAGTCTATATTTGATTCAGGCGTTTTTATATTGTGCTTGATCTCAATTCCCACTGCGGAGGAAAAGTGACTAACGTTTACTAAAGAAAATCTTCATCCCGGATAGACGCACCACACTGAACCTTTGCAGTTCTTCCCTGCATAAGCGTCCGAAGCTTCCCTTCTGGCCAGTGTGCATTCTTAAAGGAACAATTTCCACCGTACTTAGTATGACAAGAAAATGCAAGGATCATCTTCAAGGTCAGTTGTTGTCCAAGACGTTGACGTAAAGTAATGCATCCTTACAGCCGCACGAAATACTACTGTGCCACTTTAGATTCGGAGAAACGGTCATGCGCGTTGAAGGCGGTCGCACATTGCCAAGCCATCAATGATCCCAAAAGGATAGCGCCGAAGGTAAAGTCGACTGCAAGGATCCATTACAACTTCTTTCTCGCTATCTGCCAATCACGGCCCACTCACTCGTCATTGGCGCTGGCTTTAATCGATCACTGCATGCTCGTAGCTCTGGCTTGTGAGCGCTATGGACTGTAGCCAAAAAGAAGAATAACATGGCGTTGTTTCTGCCCTCAAAGTAGGAAGACGTGTTGAACGCAACTCCCGATAATCTGAGGCTAACTTAGAAAAGAACAGGCTCTTGCTCTCATTCTATTGATTTTTTGTTTAATAACGGTTTGCAAATTTGGCATACCGCTAAGTTTTATAGATATTCGGCCGTCTAGCAACCGCATCAGATAATAAATGCAGCCTCTTATGCAAACGTTACCCTTATTGGATGAAATTAATTATGATGTTTCCAACTGTGAATAAGAAACTTCAGGCAAATAAGATACCTTTGTTCCAACGATTGGGTCTCCTTTATCGTGCCTGCCTCCTGGAGCCCACATTTTCCTATTCCTCAGCAAAAAGGTCTTTTTGTGTTTGAATTGTGTAAGCCTGAGACCACAGATTAAAACAAAGCGGCCCCGATTGTGTTCCTAAGGTGACAAAACTCCCTAGACCCCATTCGCTTGTAGTAAGTGCTGAATGTCGGGCCCGGTGACTACAAAGAATATTTGTAAAAGGGTACCTTAGCGACAATGACCCCATCTGCACACATGCAAAAATAAAGGCGAGTGTTTATTAAAGTGATCCCTTACAATTCTGGTCTAAATCTGGGTGTAAACGACTGGGTGTTCGAACATGACAAGTAGGTGACGCACATGACTGATTCATCAGAGGACTGCCCGCACAGAAAATTGCATCAGAGCTCCTAGTTTGGGCAAAATACAAAAATTTCTAAAGTTTGAGAATCAATTTCAAGTCGGTGTCAACGCACGTGTCAAAGCTTTTAAATAATTATTAATAAACCCAAACGAATTAAGAACTTAAAGGAAATGTGAAAAATAATATTAATTTTTTAAGAATAAGCATTTAAAAAACTGCAGTAAGAGGCCTACTGAGCCACAAATCCCCTCGAAAAACCAAAATAACAGGGAGAGGCGAAGGGAACTCAAGTGACTCACAGTATATTTTCTACGCCATACAAAGATATTTCTGTTACGACAAAAGACCGGATTTGGACCCAGCGCCTTTCTAACCACTTTCGGTTTGAACAGATTAAAGAAAATCTTCATCCCGGATAGACGCACCCACTGAACCTTTGCAGTTCTTCCCTGCATAAGCGTCCGAAGCTTCCCTTCTGGCCAGTGTGCATTTTTAAAGGTCCAATTTCCACCGTACTTAGTATGACAAGAAAATGCAAGGATCATCTTCAAGGTCAGTTGTTGTCCAAGACGTTGACGTAAAGTAATGCATCCTTACAGCCGCACGAAATACTACTGTGCCACTTTAGATTCGGAGAAACGGTCATGCGCGTTGAAGGCGGTCGCACATCGCCAAGCCATCAATGATCCCAAAAGGATAGCGCCGAAGGTAAAGTCGACTGCAAGGATCCATTACAACTTCTTTCTCGCTATCTGCCAATCACGGCCCACTCACTCGTTATTGGCCGTTACGACAAAAGACCGGATTTGGACCCAGCGCCTTTCTAACCACTTTCGGTTTGAACAGATTAAAGAAGTAGGATTATAATATTAATGATCGTCCAGCATAATGCCAAGATATTTCTGTCACGTCAAGAGATCGGATCTGGAAGCAGCGTCTTTCACACCGCCTGTAAAAATGGTTCCTTATGTAGTGTGCCTTTTTTTACTTTGATGGTCGATGACCTTCCAAATTCACTTTTATTCCATAAAAGAAGATGCACATAAACCTTTTCGTGTACTAAATTTGTAGTTAATCGCTTCTTCTTTAAATTATGTACTCACAGAACGGTTATATTTCAGGTTAAATTATTTCTTGATTTTGCGTATTTTAAGACCTTGAAATGCTCATTCATAAAGCATCGTAGCCGTACATTTATTGACGCTACTGATAACGTATACAACATGAAAGTATTTATGAGTACTATATGAATTTATTTAAGTACCATAGAGCTAGGTGTGATTTTCCTTAAACTAAAAATGTCCAGCACATATTTTGAAATCTTGAATACAGGTGTAACGGCTGGTCTAGTTTAAAAGAAATAAGTAATATAAAAACGTTTTTAAAACCGAATAATACCCATTTTTTGCGTATGCAATTTGAATAGGATAAAGTGTACTATGAAATGAATATAAAAAAGTTACATTTTTGTTTGTTTTCTATAATATACATTGGAACTTATAAGGACATCGAAAATCAATGGGTAAAGGCTTACTACATAAGTAACAAGTTTAACAATGTTGGCTTTGCCGGCAGTTTAAAATAACCTCTTTCAAAGACCGGCTTCCCGATGTGAATGAAATATCTTTACGTAATACTGCATGGTAATTAATATTATAAACCTAAATTAATTGTTCTGAACAAGAAATACACGCGACCATCGTCACATTAAAAGTGTCACTGGACGTGGTGAACTCTATAAAGAGGACCATGTTTCTTCTCTTTCGAAGATTTGACTGCATCAAAACTGTTGCTTTCTTGGCTGCAATTTAGGTCCAATTACTTTTAAATTGTCTAGAAGTAGCTGATATCATGATGCAATAAATCTTATTTTAACCCATTATTTTAATCATATCTTAGAGCATTTATTAGAATAAACCAGTTTTATTCCTAAGACAGTTTGTAATGCAGGGAAATTTTTATGAAAAAACGTTCATTCTTTAAATTTGGTATTTCCATTTCAAACAGGGCTGCACAAATCGAATAAAAATCTGGCAGGTGTAAAGTCCCTTACAAATTTGGCGATCGGATCATAAACCATTTTCTGACGTAGCTGTTTGGTAACTGAAAAGACGGGTAGTTCATTCCAAGACATCACACATTTTCGCACATGAAGAAAAACACGTCCGTTTATGCAGTTTGATATCAGATGTCCGCTCTCACCAGAACCATTACTGGTTAGGATGCCACCGTGACTCAGCTGATTTCCAATTTCACGAATCTACACAGTTTTGGCCCCTAGTAAGTATATATTTAAATGTTTATGAAAGTTACCCTCCTTTTACGAGTACTTTGTAATCTTACTCGGGGCGGCTGGACACTGAAATAATCACCAGCGCCAACATCAGTATGATAGTAGTGCAACCAGTCTTTACGCGTTTGCGGTCGTGGTTGCCAAAAAAAGGCATAGCTAAAATTGCAAACGCTTCAAGCAGACAACCCAAATATTAAAATACATTAATTTAGAACTAGCGTCAACGCCAATCAATTTAAAATCTCGATAGCCATCAATTAGACTATTTTCATAATAACTGATAAGATTCGCCAATTTGAAATTTCACGCGAGATAATCTGAGTAACATAAGTTAATCATCGGAACAGGTTTGTCATGTTACTGCCATTACGGAGAGCTTAGTTGACTGCCCATTTCAAAAGCTTTACTGCCGAAAATCGATCAGAATTTTAAATGATTTATTGAGGTAATTGGCCTTGAAATGATCCATTTTGTCACCATCCCTGTCTCAGACTCCTGACAGATTTTTTCGGGGCTTGTTTGCCGCTGACGGTAGGCCTCGTGGCACCTATATTTCTGTCTGCCCTTCGGATGTGTTCGGGAACTATGCATAAATCTAGCGGCCATATAGTCCCATTAACATCTGATAATGGCCGATTCAGCGAAGGAAAAAAATAGATCAGCCCAAGTTTCTCTAGCTAGGCCAGAAATTTAAATGCGCAATCGATTATCGGCATTTAATGTTTAGAAAAATGGAGGACCGACCAAGCCTTTCGAAGTGTCATCAACAAAGTAAATCTGTTCCTGGGAGCAACTTCATTTACCAAAATTAGCTGAAAGAAAAGGAAATAAATATCCCGCAATTAAAGTTGATTCTTGCTAAACACCAGCAAGATTACTGTTAAGGCTAAGGTTTGTAGTTACAGCTGAGCGAAGAGTTATTGGGGATCTTTGATCTAGGGTTAGTTTGTTTTAGCTAGGCTTTAATTACGGGAATATTTCCGTTTTCTGGAGTCGTTCGCAAGGCAAATTGTATTACCAGGTGGGGTTCATATGGTCAGTCGAATCCTAAAAAATATTATAAATAAAACACTAACCAACTGGCCTGGTATCGGGAGCATCATAAGATGCACATGTTTGCTACTGATTGAATATTTATAAAGGAAAGAGGCCATGAAAAAATACGACTCAAGCAACAAGAAACACTAAAATGGCTCATTTTGGCTCGTCTGCTGTCATTAGCCATTCAACAAGGCAAGCTAAAATTGGGGGCGAGGACGCGAGATGCAAGGCAGATTCTTGATGTTTATAAAAATTAGCGAAATGCTTTCTGAGACACAGGCTCGCAGCTCTGATCCAGAGTGGCATTCCCTGATCTGACCACAATTCCGGACTTCCTTTTTCACGAGACTCCGATCTACCACGTTAACAGATGATTATGGCAGATAGCGTCAAAAATAAAAAATAGGACGCTTAAATTATCGTCTCTGCACAAAGGAATGGTAAGGAGATTGTCAAAATACACGAAAATGCACCCTCGCTGGAGCATAGGTTCCGGTAAAATCTTACACACCCTGCTAAGAGGGAGTAAGCCAATGGTATTTGAACTAACAGAAGAGAAGATTTACACCTCCTTTGCGTGTGGAATGCATCTGCCTACTGTGACTGTATGATGGTTTAGTGGCCTTCCACTAGAGGCCCTCGAAGGGGTTCCTGGTAGGCTAGAACTCAAGGATTCAGCGAGATGAAAGGCAGTGGAGATTGGAATGACAGTTGCTTACTGGCCATTTGCATTCTGTTAGCAGATCAGCTAGGCTGTCAGTACCATGCAGCTTGGAATATCTCACATCATACACACACCTCGGTGTTCTTGCAGGTGGAGCTGGTGGTTTGCATAGAAACAAAACTGTGGTTCAAAGCTCACCGCTACGGTATCAGTGCCTGGGTGTGGCTGCAACCCTCTTTGTCCTTTGAATTAGAATGATAAAACTAAACAGTAGTAAACAGTGTAACTGGAGTACCCGAAGTGTCAGCAATACGGAGATAAATTGGAAAGGTTTCTCCATTAACTTGGGACGGTGTTTGATTTATGGCGTACGAGGCCATTATCGACGACCAGTTTTTTTTTACAAACATCTTGTTAAGCGCTTGTGCAAGGATTAAGATTCCTGTCATGGCCTCCATAAAATTTCATCACAGCTCCCGTTCTTAATCAAAGTACAGAACTATAAGTTTATAAAGTTGCATGACAACCAAGCGTCATGACGATGACAACTAAAAAGAAGCAGACGAAGTTCTAATGTGATGGTTTAGCAAATAAGGATGGTGTGCGCGGTGTGGAAAAGCCTTGCTTTTTGGTTTAATAGCTACCCGCCCTATACCATGGATCAGAAAATAATATTTTCAAGAGGAAGTTTTAGAAAACTACAAATTAATTTTTTGACGCTGTTTTTCATTGAAAGTTTGTAACAGTTCGGAAAAATCCTGATATCTAATGCGTATATGAAGGAGGCATATTGTGAACTGTCCCAAATTAGCCAGATGGCAGATTATCAGCCAATGTAGCTGCGCGTTTGTCAGATTATCCGTTCGACTCAACACGCACAATATACGTGCTACATCATTAAATGTCAACTGAAATTCTGAAAGATGTTTTCCGTTTGTAAAAATACTAATGTAGTAATGTATTACTTATTATGTTTCAGCATAACCCCACGCTATTTGAGGCATGTAACGATGCCGGCTTTGGTAAGAAACTAAAATTTACCAAATACGTTTACCAATGAAGTATGCATTTTTTCATCGACGCTCTATGCTTTTCAAATTTCATTATTTTTTATTGAAAACCTGCAAAACATAGTAGTTCTTTTACTCATTTCGTAGAAAATTACTTCGTCTTCAAATCTGATCCTTGCCTTTGGGGTATTTCTTTGTTGTTAAAATGTTCCTAAGTTTAGTGGGTTACATGTGGAACAATATCTACAGCACAACACTAGCTAGTTGTGCTTGAGTACTACGGACTGCCTGTTGGCAGTTTAAGGAATATTACGCGGCTATCTCACTGGGACTGAGAGAAGTCGGCCTAAATATTCATAGCGGCTTTCAGTCTACGCAATTAGACCAATTTACTCCAAGTAAGTGGTAAATTTCTGAGGAAATTAAAAGCAGCAATTTCCAAAGGTATTGCGAAGACCATCCAAAAAAACATCATATAGGTCCATTAAAGGAGGCTGCTTTTAAGGTATACAATATGCTCCACATCCATTATGAAATGTTATAAGCACTATGTTACACCCGCTTCAGACGATACAAATATGTATCGTTATTCGTAGATGAAATGTATAAAGCACATGACCTGGAATTGCTGAATGCAAATGTAAAGGCTTGTTGAGTTCATAATTAATCGGGAATTTCAAAAAAAATGTAAAATCAAAAAGATACCATTATCGAGTAAAATATTTGAAGAAGAGGAACTTTTTCCGAACGCACCCCACAAAGAATACCTTTGTGCATGGTTTCCATAAACCATAGATGTATGCATACGCACATTGAATATTAATGACAAAAATGCGTACTTAAAATGTAATTATTTTGGCCAGAGTGGAGTTTTTGCAAGTGGTCAGAAAAAAACTAATTCAGAGACCAATATCCTGACGTGAGGGAACTGTGTAGGAATTAATAATTTATAAATACTTCATGTTAATTAATATTGCAGCTATACTGAAGTAAGTAATATTTTCAGAATTTTGCCTAACCGGTTATGGGAGAGCCCAGCTACTGGATGAGTTGTAAGGGGTTAAGAAAAAATTCAAAAAACTTCAAGACAAAAATATTTTGAGTATGAGGAAACTTTTAACGCAGGCCTGATCAACGTCTACCCCACGACATCCTCCTGCTGACGACCTCCAAAGCAGGCAGTACAAATAACTGTACTGAAGAACACACCTTGTGTCACTTTAATTAACATGCTTCAAGCCTAGCTCTGACGGAGGGAGAATTTTGCGGGATGTGTGAAGAGGAGAATAGGTGTTTATGGGAGCGGTTAATATTTTTTTTGACGTTCCAATTAGTAGCTTCGTCGTTACGCCTTCAGAGACAGGAATATCATGCAAATAGCTCTCATAATATGCTCATCTTTGCGTGGTGCATAGCCTGTCAATACCAACTGTGGGGCTCCTGCGGCCCACATCTCAATAGGGCTTATTTCACCGCAGGTTTCGTTGGTAGCAAAAGAAATTGGTGGCCCCGATTGTTTTATGCCGTGACTATCTCATCTCGAGGAGGTTTGAAAATATGAATAGGGTGCAAGCGACTTAATTTTTCAGGGGACACTTAGGCTTAGAAGGCGCATCAGCTGTCGTAAAAACTTCGTTACCGGAGAAATTTACGTTCGTGACGCTGTCTCCTTTTATATGTTTGCGAATATGATTGCTCTTCTTTCACACTGTTTGAATTAATGCACTAATTACCTCCTAGACAACGTCATAGTAGGTTACCAAATGTAGGATTTCTGTTAAATCTTTACCAAAATTTAGCAAAGTAAACTGAACATATGAAAGAATACAGTCATCTAGATAGTTCAATTAATGAAACCAAATTTTAAATTTTGGTTCTATACTTTATTAGCTTAGCTACATGCCGTTGGTTAACCATTGGTGTAGCACGTTTTGCAAAATTCATAGCACATTTTTTCGGAAAATTCCAAAGGAAGTCATGTTGTGGTGGTTGGTTTCGTTAGATTAGTACAACCAAACCCAATGCTTTAAATCCTATTTCCCACTAACAATACATAAAACGATCATCTTGCAATAATGAGAAATGTTGCATTCGAAAGTGTGGGATAGATTTCTTTTATTGTTTTATAACTATAAAAACTATTTGATTATTAGGAGGATAATTCATCAAACCTGCTAGGATTATTAATCGAGCATGGGCATCTTTAGTATTTTATGGGCAGAAGACTGACCTTCGATGAAAACAAAGGGCTATATATATATATATATATTTATATATTACTTAACTGTCAGTAAAAGAACGCATACAGTCTGAACGTCCATGAAGATAGTACTATGTTACTTTTATTTCAAACTATGTAGGAGTTCATTTGAACCAACTGTGAAAAACCCGGTGGCCTTGATTGGATTTGAACCTACAGTACATTACCTATCTCATGAATAGTCTAACAACATTACAAAATTTGTTTTTAATTCGAACAATTTTTGTCAAAAATACACATTTTTTACATTCCGCCTAAAGAAAATAACGAATTTCTCAATGTTATTAGGAAGAAGTCAAATAGTGTGCATAAAATATTGCCATGGGTGTGCACCATGTTATATACTTTATAAGGGTCGTTTGTAATTGCGCGAATCCAATGCTCTATTAACGCATATTTCGCGGTCTTAGGAAAGCTTATAATTCAAAAATATTTAAAACCGAAAGATATGCCCTCTTCAAGTAAACATTTTTAAGAAAGTGTAATTTTTACCAAACAAGTGCAAACATGTTTCCTATACGCTATATTTGAATGTATGAGCGTAACGAAAATTGATCTAAAATGGATACAACATATGAAGCCATTTTTGCAGGCAGTCATAAAGAAGTTCGTCAAAAATCAACCAAAGCTCTGGCCAACTGAGCTACGTGGCACTAATGGGTGCCATGAGGTTAATCACACTTAGATCGAGTTGTTCGTTCAGCCTACTGTAACGTATGCAACCCATAGTGGGGGCTCGTAATACAGGTAGTTAGAGTCTTGGCTGTACAAAAGCCTTCCCTCACGTTTTAAATCCTTTCTTATTAATATTATCACATATTTAGAGTCTCCTAAATATCGCGCTTAATTGCACTCTATTGAATTTGGGAACTATCCAAGCGTCGACCGCACAGATGCCTGCACAGACGCTTCACCAATATTCAGCAGACTTGATACAAAAAACACTATCCGGGGTTAAGTTTAATCTTATTCGTAATCCAGGCTTTCTGTCTGAGGACATATTAAAAAAGTTTCATAGACTTTTCCAGAGTGCCAGAGTCTGCTTTATGTTTTTAATGACAGTATAAAGGTAAAGTTATCAAATATTGTTCACGAATCTCTCAAGTTTCTAACGTTTTCGGCTGAAAAACTGATTTTCCAGTCTAAATAGAATAAAAACGATTAAAAAAGCCCTGTAGGCAGTCAAAATATGCGATAGAATGGGAAAAAGCGTTTTCCCCGAAGTTTTTATTCCGTTTAGCATACCTTATGGTTAGGAAAAGGAAGTTAATTAAAATGCGAATAAAATACTGTTTTATGTTATGAAGACGCGACCTCAAGTTCATCTGGCTATCTGTAAATTCAAAAAGTCCAATAATTTGGACTTATTTAGAAATATGAACACCTCCGAGTAATACAGGTTGGATTCGAGTGAGACTCCGAAAATTCATGTCAGTATACGTCTTGTTCCAGCGATCGCATAATCATAATCATAATCATCGTCTTATTCTCCTTATTCTTCATCTAAGTAACCTTTCTCTGAAAACTGCTCTAAAACCTAACCCTGAACTTAACCCCAGCCTAAAGCCTTACCATAAGATTCCATGTCGTGCTGGAGGGGGGTCAGTTCGTGGCATGTACTTACGATTGACAAGGTGAGGACATATCCGCTCAGCTTAACGTCGATCTAGCAAGTAAAATATATATCACCTAATCTGATACCTGGGCGTCATGGCCAAAACAAAGTTCTGAGGGCATAACGTGACATGAGGCATGCGGTGGTTGACTAGCTTATTCTAAGCCATGCTAGTCGCTTTAGCGACCGTTTACAATCCATACTTTCCGTTGGAGGACCATTTCAGAGATTTTCATAGATTATTTCCTTGGTCTGGATTCGTCTTTGTGTTCCGTACGCCATCCAATGGCAGTATTAACATAAATTAATCTAAGATCATACACCAAACACCTCTGTTTATAAATCATTCTGCTGAAAAAAAACGAATTTTTCAGTTGAGATGCATATTGCCGATAAAGACAAGCGGAACTGGACTACTCATTTTGTGTTTATTAGCCTCCATCAGACAGCCATACCCAAATCCAGTTGATGCACAGCCTGGGGCTCGAACACGAGATTTGTTGATTAGGATTCCAACGCTCTTAACATTGAGCCACGGGATCGTTGTCGTGTCGGTTTGGATTGGGAATAGTGAATGCACTCTTTGATGAAGACTCACCGATCGCTTACGGAGTACACTAGTCCTGTTATGCCTTGGCGCGTTCTCTCGAACCCCGCCAGCAGCCGCACAGCGGCTAGTAGTAAAATAGGCAGATGAGCTTTGCCAACAAAGACAAGGGAGACAGGAATGGTCATTTCTGGCTTATTAGCCATCGTCAGTCAGCCATACCCATATTTCTGGCGCATTGGCCGCCATCAAGCAGCCTCGGGGGGTGCACCACTTAGGGTTGGGTATGGCTGACTGACGACTGCCTTGTTGTTGTCGTCGGTAAGATCATTCTGCTTTGCGGCTGCCAGCGGGACTTGAAAATGTGCTCCAAGGCAAAACGGGACGCGTGAGTCCTGTAACCGATCGATGAGCGCTCAGCAACCAATGGGTGCCCTGTTTAGTTCCCTGGTACTGACCAAGCTATCTTTGGATGACTTGGAGGTCTAAGGCGAAGATTTTCGAACAGTTAATTGAGCTTATGGTAGGGATTGCTTGTATCTCCATCCCGCCGTGATATGAGAACAAGATCCATCACTACTTCAGTTGGCTGGATGCTGACATCCAGGAAAATTACGCTGTGTGTTGAGGGGAAGGTTATGATTAAAACTCAAGTTTAGGGTTTGCCTAAGTGGTAGGGTTCGGAAGCTGTAGCAAGGGAAAGACGAAGGTAACGTAGCTGTTATAGCACCCTGCCGGAGGGGGGAGCGACAATTCCGACCAAAAGTATTCGAACAGATGGAAAAGACTGATCCGGAGGTAATTAATTTTCCTCGTAAACCCAACTCCTCAGTCTGGCCGTCTAGATAGGGTGATGGAAACCGCCCTTGCAGCATCCTCGTCTAGTGTCTTGTTATGTGCTTAAAATCAGCGCGGGGAGAGTCAGAGAGAAATATGTCCTAAAGGGATCGCTTCCTGCTGCATGCATGGTCGTTTTATTTTAGAGCAACTTGCGCTTAGGATAAAAGGCTTCCCACGGTTCAGAACTGTTTATCTAAAAAGCAGACCCTGAAATTCGTTCAATCGTAGGTTCTTTTGCGTAAACAAACTCATGTCCCTGCTTGGGTCGCTTTCGTGCTGTCCACTAGACATAGTCGGCATCTGTTCACCAAATATGACATGGAGGAATGGAGAGGGGTTGGCGGCAGTCGTGGAGTAGTTTTCCGTAGCTGCTATGGTCTATTATCATCTGTCGGACAGTGTAAAAACTGCGTATGACATGAGAAAGCTCCCTAGCCTAGCTCCCTACGCAGCCCCCACGGGCACCATTATTTGCCTGAAGCTAAACGCGAATAACAAGTCAACCAGGTTGGTGGTGGTGATGGTGGAGGGCGGGACTGAGGCGACCATTTATGCTAAATTCAGTCAAACGTTCCGCCTTCAGATGAGGCAGTTTTTCAGGTGCTATCATACTTTGCAGAAAATTTTATCTCCAAACCCAGCTGACCGTTCGATATGAACGAAGTGATGTCTGCAAGGCCGTCTAGCAGAGAAGCAAATTCCAAGCCCATCCTAACATTTTACTTTTGTGGTCTTTGACTAAAAGTCTCGCTTATTAATGATCTACGTGTACTTGAGGGCATATTTTAGACAGACGCAAATTGCTGTGAGCCTTCGCTAAATTTGTGAATAAATGAATTTTATGTTTTTAAACGGTATCACAATTGTCATAATTTTCTAAAGTAATCCGACCCATTCATTAAAAACTGGATGGCCTCTGTGGGATTCGAACTCACAACAGTAAGGGAAGGGCTTTAGTATAGCCCGAGTTCTAAATGTATGAGCTATGATGCCCCAGCAAGAGCTGTGAGTTTAAATCAAACTTGGGTCAAGTTAACCGACCAGCCTACTGCAATATACTACTAAAACACTTGCGTTAGAACTAACATACTCTCTTTACTTAGAGTCCCAATAGTTCCACTCATAAATTTCGCAGTGGGATTCACCTATCGAACTATCGTAGGTGCAAATAAAACCTACATATGAAGTGGCGATTATTTGTAAAAGAGAAAATTCCAGAACATGTAACATAGAAAAAAAATGAGGGTGGAAAAAATAAACGTTTTTGCACAATAGACACCACCAGTATACCTTCTTAAAGCTTAAAAATGTTTCTATCTTAAACTTAGTCAGTTTAAGGAGGTCCATTTTTCTTTAAAGTGGGTTTATTATTTGCGATCATTCTATGTCATGTCATTGAATTACCTAAGTTATCGATAATAAAGTGAAAAATGAGCACTGCTCCATTGAAAAGTGATCGCTTAGTTCAATTCACGAATGCTGATTGGGAGAAAATGTCCAGAACGCCAACATAATTTTCGAAGCGATCAGGTTTAATCCTGGGTCATTCTGGCAGCTGCAGTTTGTTGGGACATTAAAAGAGTCCCTCAAACGACTGCTACTGTCGAGCAATCGCGTAGTTTCTGACTTTCTGTCGCATAATTTTCAATTCAGGCAACTTTATTCACCCTTATGAAGTTCAGAGACAAAAAATAGCGACTGTCTATGTTTGTGAAATGGCCAGGGCAAAAAAAATATTCTCATAGGAAGCTGGTGTGCAGCAAAGGCTGATTTTCTCGTGGAAAATGCAACGTCTTAGCGCCTAATTATCGTTCTTTTTGTTCAACTGGGGGTGTAAACTTCCGAATCGTTATACACCTTAGCGCTTCTAGCTTAGGAATTATTAATAGAAACTCAATAATCTGTTTTCAATTAGAAAGGATTTTTCATGCAAATGTTGTCATATTAATTACCGTGAACCCTTATCCTAGGATATTTTACTCATGTCCTAATTGTGGTTGTTCACCGGGCTTCTTTCAGTCACATGTCAAACCTGGAAGTTTCCTCGTTGCTTTAAGTTGCTGGACGCTCTTCGCCCTTTCGAGGGGATTCGACGAGCGAGCTTCTACATCCTCGCTGAAACGCTGCTATCGCACGCACTTATGCAGCCGCTAAGAAAATACTGGGGTTCTCAAGCACTTCACTCCTTGGCCTAGAAGGCAAGGATAGACGGTTCTTTCCGACCTCTTCAATGTGCATCTATGCCTTCAATTGCTCCTGTTGAACAGGTTATATTGGTCGAACAACCATGCACCTATCCAGGTGGATTCACGAGCACCATCCTGCCTGGCTAAATCAAGGCATGGTAAAGTTCATCTCTAGCACATCTGTGGCTCACTTGATTGACAGTGATCACCGGGTAAACGTCAACCATGAATTCCCTGTCATCTATAAAGTTTTGACGAAACACTCCAAGTTCCTGCGTCAACAGATACTTGCGACGGCTGAGGCAGTGGTTATACGGTTGAACAAACCCAAATTTGGGCTCACAAAAAGCGTTTGTAGTGGCCCTAAGGCTCCCTTGGCCAAAAACAAAGTTCGTATTTGTGTTCACATCTCCTGCCACGTCGCGTCACCGCGACGAAGCAGTAACCTAGATAATGGCCCTACACATTCCCCTTCAGATCCTCAGCCCTAGCCCCTATAGGACAAGACTATAACCTTTGACCTTTGAACGCCCTTATCACTCTCCCCCTATACTTACTGCTTATTTGATAGTTAAACTTGTGTTACTCTACCCTTATATGACTGTAAAAGCCTGATGACGAATAACCGAAAACGTACGTTCCCCAAACTTGACTTCTGAAAATATAATTTATTGAAAAAGAGCGCAAAAATATTCTTTCTGTTATGTGTGAAGAAGTTCGATCCATCGGTTTGAAAAAAAATGTTCCAAGTATGAGAGTTTTTAAGAACATGAAATGTCCATTAATAACGCAACGTATCTGTTCATTGATTAGTGCTGCTCATATAGTATTTAACATGGTTACTTCCATTGATAGATGTTATGAGCAATCAAGAACATCTTGCTAGTAAACCTTTTGGGCAGCAAAGGGGACTTCTGAAACCAAAATATACCTTTAATCAAGTATTAAATTTGAATAAGACGTAGTTGCCTACTGAAAGAGTAAGAGGAAGACTATTTTATGTACGTTTTCTAAAAAATACATTGGGATTTACAAAGGTTGCGAAAATTAATGAAAAAATGAATATAACTTGATTAATCGTTTACAATATAATAAAATTATTTTACTCGTTTATAAGATGGCATCCTGAGATGACTGGACTATCTGCTACGACCCTGCTTTAGTGACAAGTCAAAAGGACATTTCAATATTTTGGCTAACATTCCACTAGAATGTAAGTCCATCCCCGCATGTTATTTTACTGAGCTTCAGTTGAACATTTCGCTGAATAACGAACTCTCTAAAACTTAATCTGTTTTAGCTTCTCATAATATTGGGTGACGAAATGAAATTTCAGGTTTTTAACAGAATTCCAATTCTAATAATTTTCTACAAGCTCGCGTACCCATTAAGTTTGAATTTACTATAGCCACTCATAAAGTCCACTGTGAGATTAACTTATCAAACTATGGTTGGTGCAAAATATAGCCTACATCTGTAATGGCTATCAATTACATTAGAGAAAGGTTCAGAACATTTAGCGGGAAAACCGAGAGATCAAAAAGAAATATATGTCTGGTTTCGACATATGCAGCATCCGTAAACGTTCGTTAGGTCCAAAAAAAGTTAGTCATTTAAGAAAAGTATTTTAAGGAGACTTGCTTTTCTTTGAAATAAGTTCAATGTTTGCGTTTATTCTGTGTAGTGTCCTTGATCACCTCAGACATCGAAAAAAAATTGAAAGGCAAACACTACTCAATTAGATCGGTTAGTACTAACTGTTTACGTCCTATGAGCAAACACAAACCCTCTGTAAAACGGTGACGGTGAGGGTAATTCAATGGCTCAGCGAAAGGAAAATTACAAACGGTAATATAACCGACAACGTTGTTTAAATAATGAAAGAAGCACGTAAATGCAAGCGCACGATCGCAGATCTATTACCTTCGAAAATATGCGACACGAAATATGATGATGTGTCCTGTGAAAGAGCTCACAAAAATGAAGCACCGCAACAAATTGTCCATAAAGATGTTAAAATACAGTTGTCTGATCAAGTTGATAACAGCATGTATGAGTATCGGATCGCAGTGAACAGACAGTTTATCCCTTTGAAAGCGATGAAACACAAAACCGCTATGTCTAACCCAAAGGCTTACCCTCAATTGCTAACCCTAATTCTATCAATTTCACTAGCCATCGTGTAACAGAGCTAGTGAGTCTCCTGATCGATAGATGAGCGTCTATCTGCTATTTTTAAGCATTAAAAGTAAAAACGTGGCTGCCTTAAACATCCTTGGACCTACATAGTAAATCAGGCCTAATTATGTGCCAAAACCCCAGTCCTCATGCTGGTGGGAGCCTCTCGTTGGAGCATAACATACGCTAACTGTATCAAAATTTGTAAATGTTATACGATGTTGTCAGTTTGGCGAGTAACCCAACTCAAATGTGATTTAACCCACGGCTCCCAGACAGTAAGTGCCTTGTAGCTCAGATTGTTAGAGCGTTGACTGAACGAAAGCCTTGCCGTTGCTTAAGGGTATTCGAATCCAACCGAGGCCACCGAGATTTTGCCAACTAGTTCAGATAAATTATGCAAATCTTTTGAACTTCCATATAATCCTTATTGTTCTCGTTTATCATTCTGTCCTTTAGATGCACGGTTATGTTCAATCTTAAGAAGACAATATGTCCTGAATTCTTGTTTTTTCTTAATTTAATAGATTCTACGTTGCAAACAAAATATACCTTTTCCAAGAAAGGCTGATCGGTCAGTGTCATAAATGTACTGGCCTGACCCGAATTACTCGACAGCTACGTATGCTCCCCAAATGACTTTCTCAAGGTCAAAACGGTTTCGTGGTTTTCGCATTGACGGCTTTTGTTTGTAGATCAGAGAAGAAATTGTTGCACAGTACGCAGAAGCCACCTTATGAAGCATTTACATATGGAGTGGTACACTTTTAAGACTCAAAAAAACAATACTAATATACGCGATAATAATATGCTGCTTCAGTAATCATTTCAGTGAGAAAGTATTCATTTTATTTTGGTCCTTGTAATGTGAATTTACTCAGATTTCAAAGATCAAAGCAAAAATTTACAATATTCAGGGTGTTTTTTTGACTGAGCATAATCGCCATATCTAAAAAAAGTCACCATCACAAAATATATTTGAAACGTTGATACTCAGCCGCCTATTGAGGAGTACTGCAACCTGTCATAAATTATCCTTCTTTGTCAAAACCCTTGTTTAGCATTTGGGCCGGTTTCCCGTGTACTTAGTAGGACTGAGGCAATATAATGAGAGAACGGAGGTCCTCCAAAAGAACCGTAAATGCAAAATTTGAGACTGCGATCAGAGCTTTAAACCGTTTTTAGGCACGAAGGCCGAACAAAATCAGTACTCCTGTGAAGTAAAGTATAACTGGATTATGTGTTAGATGTGCTTAAATCCTGGCTCGATAAATGGGAGGGATGTCGTGGCAAGGATAAGCCTAGTCTCACGCCGCAGTAGCCCTCTTCGTCAGACTCCGCCTCCAGTATGCTTGATTGTGTTCTGACACCCGAGCACAAGAGAGTGAGGGACAAGGGAGAGAATGTGGTAGATGCCGTGCAAGACTATTATTGGTATAAAATAATTCCCATCCAAGTCATCGATGCAGCGTCCAAGCAAACCACCCAATAAGTAATGCTGCTTGCATTTTCGGGTCTCGGCTGCTCGTCGAAGTCTGTGTGTTCTTATCACGTTGGGGTAACCAAGTTTGTGGTCAACAACAGCGAGTTTCCCAGTTCGGCAGGAGACTGCCTTTTTCAAGTGACCTAAGTGCAGTTGTTATGGCCTGTATATAACGCAGTTACCAAAGTAACAGCATAAGGGTTAGATTCAAACCCTTCATATAGTCTAAGCCACAGTACAAACCACATCCACACTCATCTAGGTCTTAATGTTTGCAAAGCATTCTCCTTACCCCTTTTACCTTTTCCAAACGCAAATCCAGAGGTTCGACCAGAATATGAACATTGGCCGTAATAATGGTTACAACTCTTTTTTCCCTGCACTAAGGAACTGCGTATATGGGTTTTTCAGGCTCGGACAGTGGCTGGAGCCAAGATATGAGAATAGAGATTGAGATCGACGGCTTGGCGCATTTTCCTCACTTAAAGCAGGCTGATGCGCTTTAAACTCTCACGGTGCGCTAAATGCCGTGGCTTGGAAGGTTGCCAAATGACGGGATAACTCGGACCGCGTGGTCAGCCCAATGTGTGCTTTGTGTGGAGTGGCTGATTGGCGGACTGAGAGACAGGCTGCAATGCCTTCTTCTCAATTTGGCCTTTATGACAGTCCCACTCCGTTGGACCCGAGCCAGGGGCAGCTGCGGCCACGCCAGCTACCTGAGCCCTCTCCCGCATACGGTCTTCTTGACTTGCTATGGCACCGGGCCCAGGTGGTGTAGAGGAAGAGATTGCGCTAGCCGACACCCTCTGCCAATATATATATATATATATATATATATATATATATATATATATATATATATATATATATATATATATATATATCGCGTTCATCATCTCCTGAAGAAGACGAAGAAGATGAGGGGGCGAGTTCATGGACCAAATTGTATTTGTACTGACGTTTCGAAAGCCTTCTCGCTTCCATCATCAGAGTAAAGTGCTTGCTGCTCCTGGTGGTCTTGAGTTAGTCAGTCTTGCCGCGTACCTCGTATTATATCCATGGTGGACGCGTGAACTTTGACCTGCCCGATCGCCGCTGACTTCCTTAGACCTCCCCGAGGCTGAACGCTGGCGGGCTCGCGTGACTGCCGTCCCCTCTGGAGCCGTCGTAGGTTTAGGCAAGGCAGCGTGCCTGTTGGCCTCCCCCACGTCAATCAGCGGACTGAGCAGTCGTTGCTGCTCTCGTGAGTTGTTATCCGTTTTACGGGCGCATTCGTGAGGCAGTGTTTGATTTTGGTCATGTGACCTTCGGCCGCCACCGCGCTTTTCCGTGAGCCTGGGCTCTCGGTTCCGTGTGCTCGTTTGCCTTATTGGCCCAGGCCGAACTGATCCGAGCCGTGTACGAAGCGCCTGGTAGGCGGGATGTAAGTCTATAGCTCGGTTGAGTGTACCCGTCGAGGACCAGCTCTCGAGCACCAATCTGGCCATCTTCTCATTGGCTCGGCCAATCACCCTTGTTTTGTCAAAGGCGAAATCATGGTTCAGCTGTTGTGCGTGACCATAAACCAAAGACAACTTGTCTTTGCGGTTGATTGCAAGTTGGTGTTCATGCAACCTTGTGCCCAGGCGGCAACAAGTGGTAAATCTGCTCCTCCAGCACCAACGTCAGACAACTATTTCAAAGGCAGAAGAACGAGAACTTCTGAAAATACGAAAAATAGAGGACATCGTAACCCTGCCCGCAGACAAAGGGCGCTCGACTGTCGTCATGGATAAGTCTGAGTACGGAGCAAAACTGAGTAACCTCTTGAAGGACAAGGAATCCTATGTGCCATCGACTACCAGTGACTTCAAAAAGCTCGTGAACAGCATAAACAAGACGGTAGACAAGCTGAGGAAGGCGGGAGCTCTCACGCGAAGAAAAGCGCTGGCCGCAAAAGCCACTGATTCCGCGATGGCACGCTTCTACGGCCTGCCGAAGGTCCACAAGCCAGGAGTGCCCCTACGCCCCATCGTCTCCTTACGTGGCACCCCAACCTTTGGGCTGTCAAAGTGGTTGTACCAGCGACTTTGTTTCTTAACCAAGGATTCGAAGTGGACAGTGAAGTCAGCTGACGAGTTCTTAACGCGCATCAAACATCTTGAAGTAGAGGCAGACGAGGTGATGGTGTCCTTTGACGTGATCCCGTTATTTACCTCTATCCCACCCGCATTGGCTATCGAAACTATTGACGGCTTTCTCCAGGAAAAATATAACGAGACCGACCAAAAACTCAAACGAGTGCATATCATTGAACTCCTAGAACTGTGTCTTAAGACGTTCTTCACATTCAACGGCCAGGTCTACGAGCAAAAGAAGGGGACGCCAATGGGCTCGCCTCTGTCTGGACTAATTGCCGAAGCAGTTTTGCAGAGGCTTGAGCAGCTGGTCTTCAGCTCGTACCCACCGAAGTTCTGGGCCAGATACGTCGACGACACGTTCGTCATAATCAAGAGGAGTCACTTGCAGGCTTTCAGGGCATTGTTGAATTCAATCTTTCCTGACATCCAGTTTACCTAAAACCTTTTGGGATTGGCGTGGCTCATAAACCAGAATGCACTATCAGACAGCAAGTCATGAAGCCCAAAGACCCGCTACCAGTGACAGAACAATCAGCAGTGGTCTACAGCATACCATGCCAAAATTGTGATGCAAGGTATGTTGGTGAAACGGGCAAACGCCTGGGCACAAGGTTGCATGAACACCAACTTGCAATCAACCGCAAAGACAAGTTGTCTTTGGTTTATGGTCACGCACAACAGCTGAACCATGATTTCGCCTTTGACAAAACAAGGGTGATTGGCCGAGCCAATGAGAAGATGGCCAGATTGGTGCTCGAGAGCTGGTCCTCGACGGGTACACTCCAACCGAGCTATAGACATACATCCCGCCTACCAGGCGCTTCATTGCACGGCTCGGATCAGTTCGGCCTGGGCCAATAAGACAAACGAGCACACGGAACCGAGAGCCCAGGCTCACGGAAAAGCGCGGTGGCGGCCGAAGGTCACATGACCAAAAATCAAACACTGCCTCACGAATGCGCCCGTAAAACGGATAACAACTCACGAGAGCAGCAGCGACTGCTCAGTCCGCTGATTGACGTGGGGGAGGCCAGCAGGCACGCTGCCTTGCCTAAACCTACGACGGCTCCAGAGGGGACGGCAGTCACGCGAGCCCGCCAGCGTTCAGCCTCGGGGAGGTCTAAGGAAGTCAGCGGCAATCGGGCAGGTCAAAGTTCACGCGTCCACCATGGATATAATACGAGGTACGCGGCAAGACTGACTAACTCAAGACCACCAGGAGCAGCAAGCACTTTACTCTGATGATGGAAGCGAGAAGGCTTTCGAAACGTCAGTACAAATACAATTTGGTCCATGAACTCGCCCCCTCATCTTCTTCGTCTTCTTCAGGAGATGATGAACGCGATAAGATAACGGGACCTCGAATCTTTACGCATATTAATATATATATATATATATATATATATATATATTTATATGTGTGTGTGTGCCCCCTAAACGGGCCACGTGATAGATGCGTTGGACCAAAACGGGGGCCAAATTAGGGCACGGCAGGCGTTATTCGGGTTGCGCTCCCATAACAAATGCCGAACATGGGAGGTGTGGTGGCACGCCTAAGGGCGGCTAGGACTTAGGGGACACAGCCGTGCCAGCCACCTGCGTCCTCTCTCGCCTCCGGTCTTCTTGACTCTGTCTTGACACCGGGCTCAGGTGGGGGAGGAGGAGAGAGTGCGGTAGATGCAGCGCAAGTCTACTATCACTTTAAACTAAATCACGCGCAAGTCACCGTCCCTGCTCCACTTTCCCATGAGCATACGGTGGACATCGTCGGACTACGACGGTCGAACTGTCGTGTGTGTGTGTGTTGTGCCCCCTAAACGGGCCACGTGGTAGATGCGTTGGACCAACACGGGGGCCACATTAGGGCATGGCATGCGTTTTTCGGGTTGCGCTCCCATAACAAATGCCGAACATGGAGGTGTGGTGGCACGCCTAGGGGCGGCTAGGACTTAAGGGACCCAGCCGCGCCAGCCACCTGCGCCCTCTCCCATCTCCGGTCTTCTTGACTCTGTCTTGACACCAAGCTCAGGTGGGGGAGGAGAGAGTGCGGTAGATGCAGCGCAAGTCTACTATCACTTTAAACTAAATCACGCGCAAGTCACCGTCCCTGCTCAACTTTCCCATGAGCATACGGTGGACATCGTCGGATTACGACGGTCGAACTGCCGGGATCCGCATCGCCTACCGGATGGACGGCCGACTCCTCAACCAACGACGAATGCACTTCCGCTCGCGTGTCTCCACAGCGACTATCCATGAACTTCTATTCGCTGATGACTGCGCACTCAATACAACGACAGAAGAGGAAATGCAAAGGAGCATGGACCTCTTCGCTGCCGCCTGTGACAACTTCGGACTTCGCATCAACACTGAGAAAACGGTTGTGATGCATCAACCGTCGCCAAACACTCTATACACCGCAGCTCACATCAATGTCAATGGCGCCCAACTTAAATCTGTAGATACCTTCACGTATCTAGGCAGCAATCTCTCACGCAGCACCAAAGTCGACGATGAGATCGCCCATCGGATCGCTAAAAGCCAGCCAAGCCTTTGGACGCATGCAAAATGTGGTCTGGAATCGACATGGTCTCCACCTCAGAACCAAACTCAAGATGTACAAAGCTGTCATATTGCCAACGCTGCTGTATGGAGCGGAGACGTGGACAATCTACCAAAAGCAGGCACGAAAGCTCAACCACTTCCACCTCAGCTGTCTCCGCAGAATACTAAAGCTGAGTTGGCAAGACAGGATACCGGACACGGAAGTGCTGGAACGAACAGGCATTCTCAGCATTTTCGCTCAGTTGAAACAACTGCAACTGCGCTGGAGCGGTCACCTCGTGCGGATGGATGACGAAAGGCTACCCAAACGACTCTTCTATGGAGATCTCGCCATGGGTTCTCGTCGACAAGGGGGTCAAGTACGACGCTACAAGGACACTCTGAAGACCTCCCTGAAGCAATCGCAGATCAATCCGGAGTCCTGGGAGGACCTTGCCCGAAATCGATCGGCTTGGAGGAGAACAGTGAAGACAGGGGCAGCAATCTACAGAAGCCAACAGGATCGCCGCTGCCAAGACCAAAAGAGCGGCACGAAAGTCACCAGCGCCCCGGATCAACATCGCCAATGCCCAGGCCCTTCCAACATGCCCGCGCTGTCACCGCACCTTCCGCGCGCGAATCGGCCTAGTCGGACATCTTCGGAAGCAATGTATCAACAATCCGACAATTCAAAATTCTACGTCTACTTCTGTCAACCCACCTTCGGACTCCTCCACCCTCACTCCTGGCATCAATTCCACTAGTCCCACCATCATCGAGACCGCATCACAATGCTCAGCACGTGTTACCTCCACAACCACCGCTGTCGCCACCACTACCACCATCAGCGATGGGGACTCCCTCCTAAACTGTCCTCATTGCAACCGCACATTCACCTCACGCATTGGCCTGGTCGGTCACTTGCGAATCCATCGTACAGAGACTGGTGAATCAGTGCCTGAGCTCCAACACACAGCAGAGATCGCCGCCTCCACTGCCCTCACTGTCCTCGTGCATTCACTCATCGCATGGGCCTTTTCGGTCACATGCGCATTCACAAAAACCTGTGGTACACCACCGGAGGCTAAGCTACATATGAACACACTATCTTCACCAATACATCGACCACACCTTCACAATCACCATGTACCTGAGTATATCACGGTTTCTTAGAAACCGTGCCTGAAGCTGCCAATCTGACGCTTACACCAGACCACGACGTCGGCTCAGTGTATGTGTTGTGTGTGTCGAGTGGCTGACCAGTGGACTGGGGAGTCAGACGGCGATGGCTCCTCCATATCCCCTGAGTTAGTGAATCCTGGCGTGTGCGTTATGGGGGCCAGGTCGTGCTGTGGCGCGCGAAGACGGATACGCCGATCCGTCAGCCAATGCGCCCACTCCCACATCAGGCAACTGACCGGCTCGGACAGTAGTCTGACTGTGGGGTGGGGAGAGAGTGAGGTCGACAGCTCAGCGCATATTCCTCACTATAAACAATCTGACGCGCTTGAAACTATCACGGTGCGCTAAAAGCCGTGTCTTGGAAGGTTGCCAACTGACGGATAACTCGGACCGCGTGGTCAGCCCAATGTGTGTTTTGTGTGGAGTGGCTGACTAGCGGACTGAGAGTCAGGCTGCAATGGCTCCTTCTTAATGTGGTCTTTATGGCACCCCCTACCTGTGGGATCCGAGCCAGGTGGTTGCACGCCCAGGGCGGCTCCGGCCGCGCCAGCCACCTGCGCCCTCTCCCATCTCCGGTCTTCTTGACTGTGTCATGAGACCGGGCTCAGTGGGGAGGAGAAGAGAGTGCGGTAACGTTGACTGCCGCGGTTGGAAAGTTGCCAACCGACAATTACACTCCAGACCTCGCAGTTAGTCCAATGTGTGTTGTGTGAAGTGGCTGACTGGTGGTCTGAGAGTCAGGCTGCGATGGCTCCTTCTTAACGTGACCTCTGGCTATCTCACACATGTGAGATGTAAGCCGTTCAACCCCCTGTTGTGTGAAATCCTGGAACTTGTGTTTGGGGGGCCAGGTCGTGTACGTAGTACACGTAGGCGAGGTCACTAGCAGCTGCGCCCGCTTCCGCATCAGAAAACTGACCGGCTCGGACAATGGTCTGATTGTGGGGGTGGGGGAGAGAGTGAAGTCGACAGCTCAGCGCATTTTCCTCACTATAAACAATCTGACGCGCTTGAAACTATCACGGTGCGCTAAAAGCCGTGGCTTGGAAGGTTGCCAACTGACGGGATAACTCGGACCGCGAGGTCAGCCCAATGTGTGTTTTGTGTGGAGTGGGCTGACTGGCAGACTGAGTGTCAGGTTGCAATGGCTCCTTCTTAATGTAGCCTTTATGGCACTCCCACTCCGTGGGATCCGAGCCAGGTGTGGTGGCACGCCCAGGGGCGGCTCCGGCCGCGCCAGCCACCTGCGCCCTCTCCCATCTCCGGTCTTCTTGACTCTGTCTTGACACTGGGCTCAGGTGGGGGAGGAGGAGAGAGTGCGGTAGATGCAGCGCAAGTCTACTATCACTTTAAACTAAATCACGCGCAAGTCACCGTCCCTGCTCCACTTTCCCATGGAGCATACGGTGGACATCGTCGGACTACGACGGTCGAACTGTCGTGTGTGTGTGTTTGCCCCCTAAACGGGCCACGTGATAGATGCGTTGGACCAACACGGGGGCCACATCAGGGCACGGCATGCGTTATTCGGGTTGCGCTCCCATAACAAATGCCGAACATGGAGGTGTGGTGGCACGCCTAGGGGCGGCTAGGACTTAAGGGACCCAGCCGCGCCAGCCACCTGCGTCCTCTCCCGCGTCCGGTCTTCTTGACTCTGTCTTGACACCGGGCTCAGATGGGAGAGGAGGAGAGAGTGCGGTAGATGCAGCGCAAGTCTACTATCACTTTAAACTAAATCACGCGCAAGTCACCGTCCCTGCTCAACTTTCCCATGAGGATACGGTGGACATCGTCGGATTACGACGGTCGAACTGTCGTGTGTAATATAATACAAAAATCTAGCGCAAATCACCGTCCCTGCACAGCATACGATTGACTTCGTTGAATACGACGATCGAATTGACGTCTAGTACCTGTGTTGACAGTATGGTTTATTGTGTAACTTCTATACACATGGGAGTACCCAAAAACGAAATTTGTATTTTGTAGGTAAGCGGGTTGGCCATGCTACACTCTCATGCTAGGTACACTTACTAGACACTGTTCCTACTCAGTTGGTCATGTTGTGTTAAGGAGAAACCCTGACAGCTTACAGAGCGATCGCGTTATAAATCCCCCCTTCCAGCACTGTCAGCGATTTATTAATGACAAACTGTAAAGAGCAACATCGATGACAGTGGCAGAGACAGTTCCAATGCTTCCTGAAAACTTATGGGAAGGAAGCTCTAAGCCAGGAAAGAAGTTTAGAGTAGTTTGCGTGGTTTCAGAAATGACCAAATGTCACTTCAACGTGGATGCCGTTCGCATCGCCATGACAAAAAACAGCATGACAAAAGTGAAATCCGCGATGGTTTGTTTTTTCGACGTAAACAAAGTCCTTCTTGTTTAATTTGCCCGTCATGGCACCAGAATGAACCACCATTACTGTTTGCATGTGCTGAAGCGTTTGTGTGAGAGAGTGAGCAATATATACGATCTAATGTGAAGGCGTTTGCATAACAGAGAAGAGATTAGCAAATCACTGAAGGGGCTGAAAGGCACTAGTTCAGAAGAATATAAATGAATATTTGAATACCGGAAAACCCGTTGGGACAAGTGCATATTATCTTATATACAATATTTTGAGGAAGCTTTAGGTTTTCCAAATGATATTTTAAATAGCAAATATGAATCAATATTTCTCGTTTTCTGTGTACCCCTTTGCAAAAATTAATATTTGTGCCAGCATATGGAGTTTGCAGGGAAAGCCACAAAACCCGGACCAGACGGTGCAAGACGAAGACGATCATCCTAAAATACGCAAAATGGTATACCTCAAACCCCTTTCCCTTTGAAAGGTATCGCAGTTACGGTACTAATTTCTGTATGAAATAGTCACATAATTTTCACCATTTTTTTTCTTCGTTTATAGATGTGTTATGCTATCCTAAGGCATTTATATGCTTATGATGCATGTACTGTAACAAGCGATCAGAGCAACATTCACACTCACCCCAGATCTGAACCGAATGTGTTGCGCTGTGCCACAAGGTAGCGGATACCTGCTGACCTCAAAGTAGCTATTTTTGCGTATCAGAGCGGCTTTTCGCTTTGGCAAATCTATTGGTTAACGCAACAGACCAATGAGCATCCAGCCTCTTGTCAACCATGCTCTTGAGGAAATTCACCCAGTCCAATTTAAGCTTTTATAACAGATGTCCTAAGTCTAATAAAAATAAAAGTAAAATCAACGATCAAGTCTGGTTCTTCAGGAAATTAGACCAACAGAGCTTAGTAGCTTTTATTTTGCGCAGCCTTAATTCGCCTGCATGCCCAAGTGCAAATACATTAAAAAGGTTTAAAAGCAAGTTGATTCCCTCAGACGCAAGAGCGTTCAGACAGAAGTCATTCCAGTAGCAGCTTAATGTAATTTTTCCGAGCAGACAGATAAATAGTCCTTTAAAGCGCGCGTAAGGTCCCTTTGGCGTGTGAATTTCACACTCATCCGTTAAATAACTGCCCCACGTAGTAGTAAATGTCTCGTACAAGCATCTAAAGGGAACAGTAATGCGCAGTTCAATTTGACCTGTAGAAATTCTTTCACCCCTTGAGAATTCAGAATTTTATTCCGGGCCTTAAGGTTGTCTTTATGGAAAGTTACAAATATGCTCAAAGAAGATCCATTAGAGGAGTTGGTTAGCAGATGTTGGTGTCTGTCCAAAGAAAATACGGGAATATCTCCTGGCATGGCTGAGAATAGATGAAAGTATGACCGTAGGCAGAGTAATTCGCACAAAATTTTGTTAATTACAATAATCGAGAATGACTCAGCGAAACGTTTCCAGTGACTTACATGTTACAATGAACTATCCAAAACCACGGGGCTAACATCTACTAGCAACGTCCGAGGTGGTCACAACGTTGTCATGTGCACACACAGAATAACTTCATGTAGACTTCGCACTTACCATGGCCAAAGGGCAGTTAACTCGGAAACGGCGTGCAATTTTCCCGACCATTTGAGTGATTCGGGCTGACAATTTCTGAAATAAGAAGGACTTTCTGCAAAGACCTTTCTGAAATACTGACGGATTGGAGAGTTTGCTTGGCTCATCACTGTCAAAGCCATGCCGTGACCGGTTTATCAACCTCGTGCTTGTCGATTTTTTGCCCTGCCTCACCCCTTTGGAGGCAACCTGACCGAGTGCGTTATGAGTTATTCCATCAATGAGCGGATAGTTGACACTCGTTGGTGTTGTCTGGTAAGGTGGCTGTGATGCCCGAATTGTATCAGGCTGCGAAGGTGTTCACAAACCTGAATTACAACCTTTGGACCTCTCATAAATAAGTATGTAAACTTGTTGAAATCTCCCTGGAAAAAGCTTCCCGATCGATGCCTGAAAATCAACACGGTTATTTGAGTTGTTATCCATCAGATTCAGTTATATAATCACGTAGTATTCATTAGTTTCCAGCAGGCAGTCGACAGTAAACACATTTTCCATTGTTAATTTTAATGACAGAACAAGTATAAACTTTAAGCTACTTTCTTTCTTCTCCTTGAAGGCGTGGTTTCTCATTTTAATTTCAATGTTTTTTTCGCTCCATGAGCCGTGGTTTCCGACAAATCTATTGCCGTCCATCGATAGAGCAGATCAGATATGAGCTAACTGCAAGGACAAAACACTGGAAATTAGTTTTATCTAAACTGATGAGCTGAGAAAACGTTCTCTTTGGATAGCAGTCTGTGGTATGTCATAGTGATACTTGAGTGATTGTTTTGCGAGCTGATGGTATGTATTTTGGAGGATTCAAAAACGATAAAATATCTAAACAAAATTTCAAAGTTCTTAAATCAGAAAAAAATGTGAGTGTTAATTAACTTTGTTACATGAAACATACATATCCTCGACCTTTTGGCTGAATCCACAGCTATTTATTAGATGCATTGTTTGCGAATTTATTGACTCAGAGCAGTCTTCGTTGGCTAGTGCTATTCAGAGGTACTGGGATCTCGGTAAAATCTAGTCTTGTGTGACATCATGAGAAACCACATGTATCATCGACAGACATATAAGGTCTGCTTTGGGAAATTTTCACCCATGACAAAAAAGGGATTGCGCTAGATGCAGCTACAATGTAAACAATTTAGAAATCACATGTTTCTAAATTATGGACGAGGATGCATGAACAGGTTATCCGGGTTTTCTGAATTGCTGATTTGTATATTAGCGATTTTTTAGAAATCCATTTTGCAGTTGTCTTCAGTTAATAGTCCACCAAATGTTATTTAGTGAACATAACACGTTTTTAGAGAAAATATTTTTTATCTTCTTCAAATTGGTAACACCTTGATTTGTCCTGTATCCTTGTTGTGTCCGAGCGGGCTAATAGTTTGTCTCTGACCCCATCAGCACCACCAAGGCGCTTGTTAACGTAAAACACCCTCTTATTCTCGAATCATGCTTTAATTCCAGTGCATAATAAACCGGTGTATCCGGGTTTTATGGGTGGCTGGATTTAAAAATGAGCTACCTGTAAAAAATTCATTTCGACTAATAGGTTTGTAGTTGACCCCACTGCATAGGTTGCCAGAAGTTATTGAAAGAACCAAACACGTATTGAGATAAAGTCTTGTACATTCTCATCTGCACCTTGATAAGCGCTTTAAATTGGCAAAAAGAGATGATATGTTTCGTTGCATTCTTGTGTCTAGGTAGAGAGTGTGGATAAAACACAGTGGCACCGCCTGGAGACGGCTGTCCTGACCACTCACAGGGAAGGGGGCGACACACCCACCAGTGAAATGCAAAATAAATGCCAACATAAGGGGAAAAAAATTCAATTCAAACGAAAAGATATCAAATTTGGTGAACGTACACGTTTGATAAGTCATCTTCAGCGCTATCACATTAATATACGGTAAGTTTGTTCACTCTCACGTGTCTCTAAAGGACCAAGGACAGATTTGTAGCTTTAGTTCACAGGAAATGTGAGATGAGGGAGAGGTGACGGGGTTCTAGGGCACAGAAGACCCCGGTGGAAATGTGGTCAACTGAATTCACGTTGATAGGTTTGTTGTAGGATAGGGGAGAGGGTTTGGAGTGAAGCTTTCCATCGTTAAAAAGGTTCATGCATGGGTGTTGCTAATGGTTGTTCAAATTTGGTCCTGGCAGATACAGACCTCGAAATAATGAATTATGTGGAAATTTTAGGGGATTTTATATACTTTAAGCCACCACCTCTGTCGTCATCTTATTTCAGTCTTCTGGAGAAGGACAGGACAGGCACAGTCGATCGGCGAGTGAAAACTCGCTGTAGTTAACAATCTCTTAAGGGGCCTTGACTCAGCTTTTTCGAGCAAGCTTTTAAGGTAACCGGTAGTCCGTCAGCTATCGTCGCTAGATTTCCTGGGCATCTGGGAATGAAAGTCCTTCTACAGCCCGACTCAGTATTCAACAACTGAGTCAACCTCATCTTCAAGCAGCTACAATGCAAACAATTTAGAAATCACACGTTTCTAAATTATGGACGAGGATGCATGAACACTAGCAAGCAGTACCAGCCTGAATCTGAGGTTAAAAACAGAATCCCAAGCTGCCGAAGCTAACCGTTAGTTGAACTTCAGTGCAGTCGAGATCGCGAACCGTAAATGTTGCCTGCGCAGCGAACCACTCAACGAGATCAGGTTACGGTTCGACGGGCCTGACACTCGTAAAAAGTGATAACAGCGATTTTTTACCCATCCCTGTTCAGTGTTCAGCTATTTTTTCCCGCGGAGTGGTTAGTCAGGTGGGCAAAAGAAGATAAACACTGGTTCCAGGGTCAGCGATGCAAATGACAGCGTAAACGCTATGCTCATAATGTAGCACCAGTGCTGAAGTTTAGAAACTTTAAAGGCTCCGGTGTGGCTGTCAGATCAATGCAGCACAAAAAACAGAAATGCATGATAATTGCGGAGCCTGTTGAATCCCGCAGATGCGGGGTTGCATATGGACTGCATGATATAAATCTTTTACTCCATCGAGTTCTTTTGTTCTTAATCCACTGCTGTCTCTGATGAGGCGTTATGAGAGCGTATCCGAAACTCTGATTGGTGGTACTAGCAAGCCATTTACAAGAGTCATGGCCCCTTACGATTGTCTTATCAACATGGCCTTATAAATTCACATGAGAAGAATTCAGCCTGCCTGACAACTCTATTGAATTAAAGCTAAAGTCAGCAATAGCAAATCGACGGTTCAAACGTCATTCGAGCAATAGAACAATCACGGGACGCATTGCTTAACCTGCTACGCTCCTTGACTACAGCGTCATAGCTTTTGTGCTAGTCGAAAATCCTTATGCGAACCTCTGACTTCAGCGCTGTTAACTTCAACAGGATAGCCACGCAAATTAGACACCTGCACCTCTGACATGTAATTCAACCATCACAATAGAAGGCGTATTGCACGTTCACCAGGACGCAGGACATTTGGTTATCGAGTCCTGTACTGAACTTATTCTTTCTTCTTCTTCTTTCATACCAGCTGGAAGTGGGAGTATTTAAATTGACTGAAGTGTATGCATCGACGTCTATGAATGCCACAGGATTAAGTAACATAATCGTGACAGAAATGTGACCTCAAAATTGTCTTAGATTTCCCACCGAATAAAGTTGCCATCAGTGTCGCAGTAGGAAGGAACGGCTGAAGCCGGCGGAGAATAGAGGTGAAAACCTGCTCAGCGCTTGCGTTAACACGTTCAGATACATTTCAACTCGCAACAGATGTAATATATTGGAAATGTACGCGCAGCATATGCAAGGGAAAAGATATCAAATATCCTGTCCCGTCCACCCTTTCGCTTGCTGATATATAAAAAAGGCATTGCATGAACTACCAACCTAAAATGAGATTATGTGAAATAGCTGGGCTAGCGTAAACCACTTGTCTTATCCGCCCAAACACGGGCTAGTCCGTACACCCGCAAAAACCAGAATTTCCTACTGGACAGAGTCACCATGACAGGTAGAGCACGAATGAGCCGTTGCAGACTCGATTTAGGATCCTGAGCAGGACCAGCTTATATAATATTTTAGGAGTCCCAAAGAAGTCATAAGATCTAGCGTATTGTGGCAGTTTACTGTGCTTGGTATTGCCTATTATAAGAAACCTTGGTGAATTGTGAGGCTGTCAGAGGACGGCAAAACTCCGCCTGACGTCACTGAGTACTGAGAGTTAGGCTGCATGAGCCTCTACGGCACTCCCATTCAGCTGGGATCCGATTCCCCGATTTATTGCTTCTGTGTAAATATGGTCCTCTTTACAAGGACAGATGTGGGTGGCACGCGTACATGGGCCGTTTAACCTTGTCCGGCGTTGTATCTGAACCCGCCTCCGGTATCTCACTCCAGCCTAGCACCGGGAAGTGGAAGAGAGAGGAAGAGGGATTGCGGAAGATGCTGCGCAAGTCACCATCCTTGCACCCACCCTGCTCTGGGGCACACGGTGGTCATTTTCGTTCGCGAAGGTAGAAGGAGCGTTGCATAAACCTTGTTTTCCATTTCCTCTTCAATAGTGAACTGCTGGGAACTACTAAGCAACCAGTCGCTCCCATATATCCAAAATATCTATAATATCAGAAAGGTCAAGATGGCCACAACATGATTGTCAACCCTTAGGGCCCAATTTGTGCTGGGCAATCCCTTACTGCGGCGCGAGCAATTCCTTTCCAAGTGAAGCAAGCGTGCGAAAAAAGTAGGAAGTTGTGGCTGATTTGAATAATTAATTTGACCCACTTTTGAGAAACTTTGCGATCTTGATGGGATTCGAACCCACGTCAGCTAGGGGAAGGCTTTAGTACAGCCAACGCTCTGGGCAACTGAGATACTAGACCCCCACCGGGAGCTGTAATTTTAATCTCACGGGTCAAGATATCCACACAGCCTACTGGAATTTATTGAAATCCACCAATTATGATATAGATTGTTTAAATTTGGCTGTCGGAAATCATTTTGAAAACCACACAACCTACGTTTTCATGGACTGTTGGTTGCAGTCCTTTTAATTGTATTAACCGTAAAACACTGTGTATAATGAAGAAAGAGACACGATCACTTGATAAAGAGCTATATTAACCTAACGGTTTTGATTCTTACTCGAATCCATCATCGGAGACAGAATCAGCTAAGGGGATTGGATTACTCAGGTTTGGCAGCATTTATAGGATGTTGTTGCTAGGGCGTTACATGCCTATCAACATTGGCAGTCCCCAAATACATCGCAGATAGTTGAAGGTGGTTTGATAGTTGTCTGACCGGCCAGTTGTTGCATTATGCTGTGCTCCAGCGTGCTTGCCAAGATTATCGATTCCCACGCTGATCGCACATGGTTGCATGTGGTTCGATGATGGCCCGCAGTCGAGTTGTTGACGGCCAGATTCCGTCATCCATTTGAGCCCTTGGGTAAATTGGTTCACCGACATTGGCACAAGGAGCAGTGCCAATCCATGCGTTCTCCGCGTGGCTAACTACTTTGCCCGGGCAAAGTCTCAACACTGAATATGGAGCAGGCCGGTCGTTGCACTTGTTGATTGATTGAGGGCTGGAAAACCATGACTTAAGTAGTTCGCGGCACACGTGGTTGTCGCCTCTAGCAAGAATTTCGCTTATACTGCTCTTGTTCCAGGGATCGTGCCTCTTCTTCGCTACTTCTTCCTGGAACTGACCTCGTCACTTTTATTGGCACTGCGTATCTGAGACTTGGGATTGCTCATTGCAGATGGAAAAGTCCATAGAATATCCGGGCTCTGGCTATGAATAAACCAGAGAATTATCCTCTGTGATATGCATCTGTGTTGGCTACATTGAAGAAAGCTTTGTCAGTGTGCCCTACAAGCAAACTGACTTGGCTTTCACCAAAGAATATCTCTTAAAATATTGTCAAAACAGGAATTGAACTGCGTTTATTGTTGAAATCTATACAGCTCTTCCATAAGCCTAAATATTTAGTATTTATAAGCACCGAGTGCTGGAAGAAGATAAAGAGAAGCGAGGACAAGAAGCAGAAGTGAGTGTAGGCCAAAAAATAATTTATTTTTGTAGGTACGAGATTTCAGCAATGAAAACTGTGTGGTCTTATCAAGTTTCAAAAACTGCCGGTCCTCTAGTTCTTCTAATAGAAACGATTCGCGCCTTTTGGGTTTGAGTACGAAACGCGGCATAGCGTACGATCTATAAGTTGGTCCGTTTGTAGCAGATATTTGCGCAACTGCTTACTCTCCAACAGTCTTTTTCTGTCACTGGATTCGTGAGGTAGCATTCTTGATCTGCCTCTGGGTCTAGGCTTCGTGCGGTTCAACCTGCCTAAGCACAACGGTGTTTACAGCATTGAATCGGAAAAATGACGCTTAAGTGTGCACCAGCATTTGATTGGTTCTTGATCCATGTTTTCCCTATCTGCACTGTAGACCCATGGGATGATGGAGGAAACTGTTTGCCGTCTGGTATTAAAACGATTTTTAGTTAGACAAATCATGGAAATTGGACCCTTCGTAATATAGATAGCCTGAGGCTGACTTCCGGTGATTTTAGAATTAGGATATGGGTTAAAGTGTGTTAGATGTAACTTTGGAGTACGGTAAAGTTTAGAATACTGGAATAATTACCGTTAGCGCAAGACCACTCTCAGTCCTGGTGGGAGAGGGTTCTAATAGCCGTGCCTTACCTCCGCTTATCCCAAAAGTCGACTTCCGTTCTAATTTTTAACAAAGATCCGAAACCTGCCTCGTTCGCTTACTTTGGGAAACTCGTTTCACCACAGAAGGATAACCACGTAATATTCATTTAATTGTCAACAGGCAGGCATTAATGTATATAAAGAGTGAGATTATGTTATAAACTATACTTGTGGCACAGGTCTTAACTAAAAGCCCAGACACTTGTTTCGTCGATATCCTGCCGTTGTAATGTACAACTGCGAAGGGTTCGGCTCACCAGTGGCTCCACCAACATTCGTTGTGTGCTTTCCGGTAGGTACTCCAGTTTTTCAAACCGCAAAGAGAACTATCAGGAAACCATTGATGAGCTGAATTCCTATCAGCTGTGTTATGCAGCGGCAGAATATCGGTGAAATGCGTGTCTGGGCTTCGAGCTCGTATCTGTGCTGTTAATATGGGATATCGTGTTATCCTTATTATTGTTATATACAAGCCCTGTTTGCAACCGAATAGGTGTGTGTGTGTGACTTATTCTGGTGACACCAAATAAGCTCTTTAATTGCTTCGACTCTAACCTGCATTGCAGGGTGAGCTTGAAGCCTGATCAACGTTATTTTTGATAAAGCTGACACAATTCTGAGCGCCTTCGAAGTCAGCGCTGAATTCTTTCCGTGTGCATTGATATAGAATACAGGTGAAAACGGAGTTAACATTGACAGTAGGCTTTTAAAAGAGCTTTCAATGTGAAAAGGAACACTTAACTGCACACACTATATCGACCAGTACGGCGGCCAGTTTACGGTCAGTTATCCAAGTTCTGCCAGTACACCCGTGAAGCCCTTCACGTCGGTGTAACCAAACGTACGTTTTCCCATTATTCATTATCAGACCCCTGCAATTATAATATAGGCCACGCTGGGATATTGAAAGGCCAAAAGTAACTAATCAGGCAGAGGAGGCATCTAAACATACCAAAACTAGCGGGCGATTTCTGTTCTATTTTTGTACGGGCGGTGTTAGTGCGTTGTATTTTAATTCGATCCCCATTACGCATGGTGGTAGAATGTGAATGGGAATGTATGGGATTTTGTTTGGACGTCAGTGGACATCTTCTACGAGCATAAGACCGGTTGGGTCAATCAAAGGACCACCTTATAATTGACAGAAGGGTTTGTTTTACGTCTATCTGGTGGCCGCTGTTCCCCAGGTGACCTACGGTTGCGCTGGAATTTGTTGCAGGGTAAAGCTGCCTGTACTGTGATCATTTCTTCTTCCATTGTCCTGCATGAGGAGACAATAAAAGCAATCCCTACACGTATTTTGACTAAACCAGGCAGGATGTAGCTTCCGCATCAGTCGCAAACATTGTTAAACAAAAAAGTTTCCCCCCAGAGAAGTTTAGATGCACGTTTAAGGAGTCTGACAGTTCAACCTTAGGGGCAAGGATTAAAGGCGTGTTTGACGTAAATAACCTTAACCCAAATTTTAGGGATGCGCTAGCAGAGTTCAGACGACTTTCTTCAATTTCGCTGAGCGCAGCTGCTGAACCTAAAATTAAAGAGTAGTTAATTTACCCTTGAGAAGTCGCACGCCCGTTTTGCGCAGACGTTCTTGTGTAAAGCTTATGATGAATATTTTTTGGAATGCTGTTTTCTCGTAAATTCGGCCTTCTCTACGCAGCCTACTTTCTGCTCCCGGTTAGCTAGACAGCGCAATAAGCCCCATTTTCGACTTAGTGGAACAATACAGTAGAGAGTTTTGTATTGCCCTGTGCAGGTTTTCTTGCGGCAAAAACTCCAGTAGGTACTATATTTTTGAATGCTTACAAAAGAAAAGTCAATTTGTCCTCTCTTCTTTGAGAGTGGTTATTAACGTTAGGGGAGCTTGAATAGCCGTGCTCTCTGTAGACTATCCAAATCAGGGCCCTCGTTTGCTCTTCCCAAGGTAGAGCTTCTATGTTTGGCGTAGAAAACCGTGTGCCCTATAGGCGAAGAGGGTTTCTTTCTCTCAAGTTTTCTCCTAAAGAAGTATTCTAAAAAGGGCCAACTGGTTGTTCCATAGATAAACCGCTGGTTTGGTGTCAAAATTTTCCATAAGGTTTAAACTATGAAAGAGCAGCTCCTTAAGAGTCCCAGACGACATGTCATTTGTTAAAAAGCTAAATTTCCTTCAAGAGCGTTATTCTACTGAACGAAGGCTTGACGTCTAGAAACAAAATTGTTTTCCGAATGGGATTTGCAGTTCCTATGGTTTCGGTGAATTCAAAAGTACCTCATGGGTGACGTGGTGCAACGTTGCTTCAAATCGTCATAAGGGTTTTTTCAGATAATCACTTCGAAGTTAAGTTCGAGAACAGATTGCACAGCTGCCCAGGGAAGTCTCTTTCAAGAATGTTACGAGAACCCTGTGAACTTGCAGGACTTTTTCTGATGGTGCAACTGACAATTTCATATCCCAGAGTAACACGTAGGTCAATGGAAAATGAAAACCAGAGCTGGGCTTTGGATGGTTCTATTAAAAAGTAATGAAGAATGAACTAGGTGCAAACCTTAGTGGTGGATACCCCTGGTCAAACATGGGAGTCAGTCGAACTTAACGAAAGACTCTAGACAACAAAAACGTGCGTTTGGTAGCATTATTCACGCGCGTGCACAGGAGCAATTTGAACACTTTGTGTGACCCGCCGTTTCAGGGCCAAAGTCAAGCTGAATAAACAAAGTCATTTATAGGTGTGCTGGTGAAAACCCAAAAGGTAGAGAGCACCATGCACATAGATCAGATAGAAGATCACAGGAGATAGACTTGGAGAATTTCCAAATTTGTTCGACATGAGATATCAGATGGATTAAAGAGAGCAGAAGTCTCTTTCACTGAGGAAACCTTGATCTTTTGGTTTTCGAATGCATGCCGTGCGTTATGTTTCGATAAAATCCTGTTGGTTCTTATCTTGCTTTCCGGTTTCAATCATAGTATCCTTTGGCAGGAATCATTCTAGGTTCGCAAGCGATCGCTTTTCTCAAACAGAAAATCCTAAACGTTGAGCCGAATTGACAACGCGTATATTATTGATTTAAGCTGTTATTCACTTGCAAAACGACATGAGCGTCACATTGGCCCGGTATCATGACCAAGTCAAGGAGACCGGAGGTGAGAGAGGGCGCAGGTGGCTTGCGTGGCCAGAGTCGTCCCTAAGCATGCCACCACACCTGGCTCGGATCCCACGGAGTGGGAGTGCCATAAAAGCCACATTGTAAAGGCGGTATGGCAGCCTAACTCTCAGTTCGTCTTTCGGGCACTCAACACAAGCACACACACGACAGTTCGACCGTCGATTTCGACGAGGTCCACCGTATGCTCCACACCAGGTGGTGCAGGGACGGTGACTTGCGCGTGAATTAGTTTTAAGTGATAGTAGCCTTGCGCTGCAGCTACCGCACTCTCTCCTCCTCCCCCACCTGAGCCCGGTGTCAAGACAGAGTCAAGAAGACCGGAGATGGGAGAGGGCGCAGGTGGCTGGCGCGGCCGGAGCCGCCCCTGGGCGTGCCACCACACCTGGCTCGGATCCCACGGAGTGAGAGTGCCATAAAGGCCACATTAAGAAGGAGCCATTGCAACCTGACTCTCAGTCCGCCAGTCAGCCACTCCACACAAAACACACATTGGGCTGGCCACGCGGTCCGAGTTATCCCGTCAGTTGGCAACCTTCCAAGCCACGGCTTTTAGCGCACCTTGATAGTTTCAAGCGCGTCAGATTGTTTATAGTGAGGAAAATGCGCTGAGCTGTCGACCTCACTCTCTCCCCACCTCACAATCAGACCACTGTCCGAGCCGGTCAGTTGTCTGATGCGGAAGCGGGCGCAGCTGCTAGTGACCTCGCCTACGTGTACTACGTACACGACCTGGCCCCCCAAAACACAAGCACCAGGATTTCACACAACAGGGGGTTGAACGGCTTACATCTCACATGTGTGAGATAGCCAGAGGTCACGTTAAGAAGGAGCCATCGCAGCCTGACTCTCAGACCACCAGTCAGCCACTCCACACAACACACATTGGACACACACACACACACACACACACACACAGGGTTGGCTTCGAGGTCCAAGTTATCCTGTCAGTTGGCAAGATCTCAAGCAGTTAAGATTGTTAATGGTGATGAAAATGCCCTGAACAGTCGACGTCACTTTATATTCTCATTCCCAGGCGTCAACCACCATCCGAGCCAGCCAGTTGACTGGTGCGGAGAATATGCAACATTGATGCTTTTAAAACCTTATTTTGCCTTGAGAAAAAATCCATGCACCTCACACCATTTTATGAGCTTCTGATAACCATTACCGTATATAGGGTTTAAACTTGCGTAACAGAGGCCTGAAGTGCTTTAAATGGAAAAATATATGCATTTTAATCAGAAAGTGGACGTAAACCATCATGATAAAACATTTGGGCCAGTATTCCTGTCCTTTGCGAATGCTGTTATAACTTACTAAAAATCGCCCATGTAAAATCTATGTTAAAGTTAAAACCTGTTTAAGGAAATCTTTTGCCACCGGCGCTCAACTGAAATCCGTGGATACCTTCACCTATTTGGGCAGGAACTTCTCCCGTACCACAAATTCGACGATGAGGTCGCCCACTGGATTGTCAAAGCAAGCCAAGTCTTCAGAAGCATACAGAACGTCGTCTGGAATCGACACGGTCTCGACCTCAGGACTCAGATGTAAAAAGTTGTCATCTTGCCGACGCTGCTGTATGGAGCGAAGACCTGAATGGTCTACCAAAAGCAGGTGTAGAATCACAACCACTTCCACCTCAGCGGCCTCCGCATAATACTAAAGCTGGGATGGCAAGACAGGATCCCGGATACAGAGGTGCTGGAACGAACAGACATCCTCAGCAGCTACACTCCGCTGAAACAACTGCAACGGCTTTGGAGCAGCCACCTTGTGAGGATGGACGACGACAGACTATCCAAATGGCTCTTCTATGGAGATGTCACAGCGTGGCCTCGTCGACAAGGGAGTCAAGTACGACAATGCAAGTACACTCTGAAGACTTCCCTGAAGCAACTGCAGATCAACCCTGTGACCTAGGAGGACCTTTCTCGGCCTGGAGGAGGACAGTGAAGACAGGGGCAACAAGCACTAAAGCCAACCAGATCGCCGCCATCAAGGTCAAAAGGGCGGCAAAAGTCACCAGTGCCCAGGACCAATACTGCCAATGCCCAAGCCCTCCCAAAATGTCCGCGCTGTCAACGCACCCTCCACGCGCGAATTGGTCTAATTGGACACCTTCAGATGCCTTGAAACAACAACCTGACAACTGCAACTCATGCGTCAACTTCTGCAAGCCCGCCGTAGAACCCCCGATGGTCACCACTGACCAAATCCCAATGCTCATCACATGATCACTCGACCCCCACAACCACCCCACAGCACCGCCGCCGTTATAACCACTACCACCAACGATGGGGACTCGATCCGAACCTGTCATTTTTGTAACCGCATCTTCGCCTCACGCATCGGCCTGGTCGGTCACTTGCAAAAATCCACAGTGAAGATCGCTGCATCCACTGCCCTCACTGACCTCGAGCATTCGCTTACTGCATGTGCATCCATGAGAGTGGAATTTACCGTATTGTCAACAGCACTGATACCCCACGCACACCATCGTATACTAAATAGTCCGAAACAGACAGTTCAACCTAGGTGGTAATTGGCGTCTCACAAAGCCCTTAAGCAACCTTTAAGCGTCAGTTAATGAGACTAAAGGGCCCAATGCCACGGCAAGAAACATCTGGAGTTTCTTATCGCATCTGTTGCAGTTGAGGGCAAAGCAGTTACGTCGGATAAACTGGACGCAAATTGCCAAACATCAGGTGGCAGTGCTGAGAAATGACGCTACTTTTAAGGCTTTGCTCATTTGGCAAGAACCGGCCACAATTTCAAGTTCGATAAGCTCAAAATTCTCGCGGGAGGTGAAGATAACATGAACCGCGAGTTGTTTTAATGACGGTATATATGCCCACCAGTTAATTAACATGTGCAGTGACCTCCCTAACCCATATTCAGTGGCGAGACTCAGCTTGGTCAAAACAATAAGCCACTCTGAGAGTGCTCAGGCGAACGGACTTTCCAACATCAATGCAAATGAACCAGGTTACCGAGCCATAATGTTAACGTCCAATGTGGGTGATGAAATTTCAGCGGATAACGACCCGCACGCCAGTCATCAAACATTTGGCGCACCAGAGGACAGTTATCGATAAAGGGGAAACTGTTAATTGTCATAGACATGCAATGGCTTAGCGACTGCAACTCCCTGTGTACTCTCACATCCCTTAAAACAGTTTCCGTAAAAATCGGAAACAAAGTTGCATGATCAAAGTTTAGTAAAAAAAACAAAAAAACAAATGACATTTTTTGTTTTTGTTTTGCGGATAGTGTTGCTTGTGCTTCTAAGCGGTTTACTTCGATACGCAAACGACACTAAATCCGGACTTCCATTAGTATGTCGCTGCAAATGAGATGAGCACAGTAAGTGCCTTTTAACTAAATTTTGGGAGCATATTTATTTCCGAACACACATAATGTTAGAAACTTTTGCGTTCAAACTGCCTTTCAAGAACAAGATTTGTGCGCAGTTCTGAAACATCTTCCTTCAGTTCTGCATCATCCGATATACTATTCAAATTAAAAGATTATGGGTTTATTATTCTTGTTCCGAAGTTACACATTGTCCAGCTTTAAATTATTCATCAAATTACTTTGCTAATATATTCAAATGATCCAAAATTACTTCACATACCCGTGGAATTTCAAACTTATGTTATCAAAAAATGTTTTTAGCGATGCAAAATTAGAAAGATTCCCTCTACTAACTCATCGACAATAAGGTTGTTACTTTTCTTTGAGACCTTTAATCTTCTTCTAGCATGTCAATAGGTCTACATTTTTCCCTTGGATAGGTTCATTAAGGTCGTTCATAGGAGTTTAAATCACGCAAATAGGCTTACATTTGTGTGAGTTCTCATAAATTCATTACTCCAAACAGATCATAGTCTCATTCTACGTGACAGCTGGCGGACTTCCTTATGGAAAGCTAAAATCCAATGTTCACTTCACAAAAGACCTTGAAAAATCGGTGGTTCAGACGCGACCCCTAATCCAGTTGATTTTCTTCGTCGAAATATCATGGACTTAGTTCATCTTTATTGGTATTGTGTTTGATGCCAGAGCCTACAGATTAAGAAAACAATGAGGACCTTCTATTATAGCAGAGACCCTACCAGTACACATAGAACCCATAATTTGGACATCGAAGCCATACTTCACGTAGAAGTCTTTCACGTACTGAAAGAGGTCTTTTCCTTTTGCGGTGCACAGACCAGGAACTCTTCCATTATGACATCAAAATAGACTTACCTCCTTAATGCGATGAATTGACTGCAAGTTGCAATGTTAGTTACTTTATCCAATTGAAAAGATATTGCTAAGGGACATGCTCTCATAACAGCAACATCTTGCTCCAAACACAAATTACTAATTATACTTTGAATAAAATTGCCGATACAAGTGAAAATGCGGGTCTTAGGAAGTAATTGAGAAGAAGTCACGCGATCATTGGGACAAGAGCTTAATTAGCCTGACGATTGGAATTCCAACTCGAGTTCATCTTCAGAGATAGCATCAGCTAATGGCACCAATGAAAACTTGTTTGCGGCTTCTTTCTGCCGAACAGTTTTTTGCTGTTTTTAATACGCACACTTGGATCAACTCTTCTGCCATTGTGTAGGGCTGCTTGCATTTGGCTACTTGATACGCCACGTGGTGTGAAGCAATTCGCGGGTATTTTTTTCAAATTTTATAAAACCGTAGTTTGGAAGGGTTGGTGGACAGTGAAATCGAGCTCTTGTAGCTATTCATAGTTTAACATCAGGGCCTAAAAATCTGCACCACCATGTCGGTTGGTTAAATTTTCCAGCAGTCTTGATGGCTTCAGATTTCCGTTTGAAAACACAGTGCCACATATTATGCACTAACAGTTTTGCACATTATCAGTTCTTCCGATGCAGTTGAAACCAAACTTCACATAATCAATATTCAAATGTCTTTCCTTTGACCTCATGAAGTGCTTACGAGAATTGAAGAAATATAGCCTTATAATATGGATCAAGGTAATTTGTGGAAAAACAACAATAGGTTAGTAATATCGCATAAGTATTGCCACTATTTATTAAAGACCTTTATAAAATGAATAAACTAACGTATTACAGTTAACTAGTGTATATAACGTTGCAAAATGCGCGGCAATTATTTAATCGGTTTTAAATAAAAAAAGAATATTTTGTGCACCCTTGGTTGGGAATTCCTGCCCTAGTGGGATGTTATGTAGTGCATTAGCTGATACACCTTAACTGTTCGTCTTAGTATAGCGCGCACGAGCCGATCCCCACTCACGTACCGCGTTACTCAGCTTATACGTCCCATACGTAATGATCTGTACAGGCTCCTAAAGGATTGGCTTCGTTTTGCATACGAAAACTCATAAGTTGAAACGCCTGCATGCGCATGTTGCGGCTTAAAGGGTTTTGTGTGCAGGTACATCGAGGACGTGTGGCGGTGTCTGAACTGTACTTATTTACTGCATATTTTGATGAATGCGTACGTGGCGCAATAGGCCTGCGCAATGAGCAGTTGTCCTGGTGTTGTGGACTCCTATTAACTATTACTATACTGTCGGAGGCGCACCTATTGGTGGAGCAATTTAGGTTTGAGCTATAGCAGTAATTTAGACCTCTCAACTCACGCCACTGGAATTACGGCTAAAGCCGCCTAGATTTTTAGCTTTATTTCTTATAATATCTTCCTTCCTAAATTCAAGACAATAGAATTTTTGTCGTTCATATTCTTGCACAGTGTGGCCGATTCTTTCGCCTTATGGACGAGTCTAGCCCTTCTAAAATTGTAAATATTTAAAGAAATTGTACTCGGGAACTCTTACATCCGACACCTTTAACTGCTTTCTACTCAAATAGGTGCCAGCTTACTTTTCTTAAATTTATATGGCTTCTGGGATTTGAAGCTGGGTTTGGTTTATTTTCCGCCTTATTAGTAGTTCAAATGTTCCTCGGATTTTAGCACTTACCCCCTTACTCGTCTGTATAATCTACATAATTATTCACTGATTATACCTTCTCTTATACTTTCCGCTTAAAAATGCCCTCTCCTTTTTGCCTCCAGGTGGAGCTTTATTAAAACCAACCTACTAATCGATATAAGCCTATTAAGTGGTATATTTGCTTTCGACTGAAGCCTGCACACTTATTATAACACTGGTTCACTAAATCCTTTAATTTTTTCATCGTTTCTGAGCAGCTTTCTCTATGACCCCGAGGAAGGACCATCAGGAATATAGAAGATCGTCTCCAAATTACGCTTTAAGCATCGTATCCCCAAGAAACTAAGATGTCTCCATAACCCATCTTTCAGTCAAATAACATGGTCATAGTGGCGTACACATTCAAACCACATACCTTTCGTTTGCCGATAACCATCCACAGAATTCCATCCGGCTGACTGAGATTTCTTGGCCTCACCTTCATCGTCGATTTTCATAAGAAATCGCACCCTTGAGCGCTCTTTGTTGGCATATTCGGACTCAATTGCCACATCTTCAGGTATCCTTTCATCCTACGCTCATCAACAACTTACCATGCTCCTTCCTATCCCTCGCGAAGTTAGTTTTCTCAGTATTTTCTCAATGTACCTCTCTGAATTCTTCTCTCACTTTCTAAATGGGAGTTTATTCATTGCCTCGGTCTAAGCTCCCCGTTGTTTCTACAACTTGTTCATCATTGCATAAAAAGCAAAAATCGCTCGCTGATTGCAAAAACACTGCTTACTACCAACAACACTATTTCTTACTTCTGCTGTATATTTGGCTGCTCACACAGAACACTAATGCGCACATTGTCATTATCTTACACTGTGCTACCATTGTTTATATAGTGCCCTCTGGGCACTTAAAATAGCGGCATTTATTTATTTATAACTATTCATTTAAAAATCCTCCTCTACACAGAAAAATGAGAAATAACTTATAAGTATCAGGATATTATTGGTGGTGCGGACGCTGACCGATCGGTGACGGGACTCAATCGTCCCGTTCTGGCTTCGGGCCCCGCCAACAGCCGCACAGCGCCTAATATTATAGACAATAGAGCATTACCGACAAAGTCAAGGGAAACTGGGATGGCTATTTATAACTTATTAGATGTCATCAGCCAGGCATACTCAACCCAAGGTGGTGCAACACCCGAGGCTCGAATCCGCGACCTAGTGAGTAGGGGTGTAACGCATTAGCTGATTGAATACCATTATAACCCGTTCAGTATATGTTGCCATTATTTTACACCATTGCTATTTCTACGGTTAATTCGTTAATATGTGATCCCCATCCCCATCGAAGAGTAAAAAACATCTTTTTTACTTGGTTGATATGCAGATTGACCTTGTCTCGACATTTAAGACCTTTCGCAGATGAATTTTACCAGTGACTCAAATACTTACTATATTAAATGGATTGCTAGAAGGTTTGTAATTCAGATATCAGATTTCCTTCCAAGAAAGTGTTGGATATGTTATGCTCCATGTTGTACAATTATCCATACTTTGATCCCACAAATTCTATTTTCGTTAGATATTACTTATTGCCTGATCGCGGTAAACTTGCCAAAAGGCAGTGTTTTCCGATACCCCTAAGATTTTAATTGTAACAGCAGAAAAAGTGTTGATGTAGCTGCAAACTAACCGATTTGAAAGGAAATAAGATGAGTTCTTCTTAAACCCTAGGGTACAAAATGTAGAATTCCTCATCCCAAAACCAGTCACAAGATAACAGGTAGCCCGCACATGCCCCCTTTTTATATTTTCTCATACCCAGTACTTGACCTAGCAGACACGAACAATTATTTTAGCAATTATTCAGACACCAGGAGTCATTTTAGCAAAATTGCGTAATTATTGTGGGTATGTACCTCTAATAAATTTGCAAAAATTAATCATTCCTAAAGCTTAAACAGCCAATTACCAATTACCAATAACCAATGTCATATTATAAAAAAACGATGACTGATAAAGTTTAATTGTTGCTAACATTTGAAGTTTCTGGGCGTCAAGCCTTTCCGTCCCAACCTATTTAAATCTTTTTCTAGATATCGGTCCACCTGATTCTAACTATTCAGCCGAACTGTAACGGACCACGAGCTTCAATGAGTTGTTCAGGTAGATTGAACACTCACTTGTGGCGCGACCCAGGATGGGCTAGGGATGATCGGGGGTCAGTGAACATGTCGGTGCTCTTTTCCTCCCTCAAACGCTGACCTTCGTTCAGAGAGTTATGGTCGCTGCAGATCGTATCGTTGTCCGCCGCATCACCACGTCTGGACACCGCAGTTGCCCACAGCTCTACACTCCCCAGCAGTTATCCAACGGACATTATATAATTTTCCCACTCCATATAGGACATGTCCTATGTGACGTTCCCTTCCTTATTTTCTGTTGCATCATTTTACACGTTTTTACCTTTCTTACTAGTAGAACGTGTTTCCTATATTTCTGCTGTTTTTTCTAATGTCCATTGCATTCGTGTTATCGGCATGCGCTTCGCGACGCTGTTCTGTACTCGCACTGACTGAAAACGACTACAGGTGCTTTACTCGCCCGTGTGTGAGTGCCAAAAATAACGTCTTCGGTTGCAACAGAACCACACACCCCAATCATGCGCTCGCATCTGATTGGATGCGATTATTGTTCGAATCAATCGCAGTTTATTCTACCTTTGTAAAATGAGCACTCTCAGAAGTCCACAGCTCATAGATTATTCTTGAACCCTAAACATTCTTAACATTAAACTTTAATTACTGTACTATATAGCTGATTTATTTCAAATTCAGTTATTTCTTAACTTTTAAAGGTATGTTTTTTACTTACAACATACTACCCAGTTCACATATTATTGACTTAGCAAAAAAACCATGTGGGTGAGGAAAGGAGGATATAGTTTTAGTTTTTTCTTGTGTTTTGAGAGGATTGACGGCGCCTAAGAGGTGTTTACTCAATAAAAATTTTAGATTATATTTAAATGCTCCTTCTCACATTAAATTTAATTACACTTTGCTTGCCTGTGTCAAGAAACGTGCAGGTATGTACCAGCATGCTGATAGCTTCCGTTTCTACACATTCCTTTAATGATGAGTTTTCTTAGCCTGGTCATTTGTAACGTTTATTCCATCAGCATGTTTTGGTCATTTGTTTGGGGGGGGGGTTATAATACCACATGCATGCAGTGAAATGGAGGAAATGAAACGCTTTAGGGTTTTAGGACGCATGGCCTTTGACATTAAAAGGTAAGGTTTTGTGATTTCCTCTAATTCAAAATGATAAATAGGTTTAAAAGAAGCGTCCTTAGGTTTGCTGCAGGGCATAACTTTTACGGTCAATGATGTAACCGAAAGTGGTCAACACACAGCGAAATGGGCCGGATTTAACTTCTGCACCAGAGCAGCTTTTTACTACTGTGACGCAGTCTGCACATCAAAATATACGTACATAAGGCATGGATTATCATGCGCAAAAATATCGTTTCTTAAATCATCTAGCTGTAGGTAAGCTGTTGGTTCAAGCCTTGCATATTTTCTCAGGTTTATGGAATTTTAGCTAATTAACCTGTTTCTAAATTTGGGTTCTCGTCTGCCCAAGCAATTAGTAAACAGGAACTGCTAATTTTTCTTAAATACATTTTCTAAGAAGCGGATTTGATGTCATCTCTACAAGCGATACGCGGGGCATGTGGACTTCAAAAAGTCTTCAATCCCTGTTGGAAATGAGACGTCAAAATGATCTCAGTTTCTTAATCAAAGTTAAATATGACTTTTGATCTTCTCAAATTAAGTATGATATCAATTTAAAACAACCCCATAACACAGGAAATACTGAAGATATCAGAAGGATTCCCAAATTCAGAAAGTCACAATGATTTAACCGCAACTCCTTAAGGTATACTTCTTTATTAAATGCCCTCTCAAATATCATTCAAACAAGTTGAAACCCAGTGGTAGCAGCAAACGCTAACATAGGTTTAGTAAATATACAGAGATTATTCGTCCACGAAGCTAAATAAAAACAATAGCTACTCTAAATGCAATTAAAAATCGTCAGTAAATTATGCAATATAAATAAATAAAGTGTTCATTAAAGGCCAGAGGGCCTCATCATTACAAACTTAGTACCGTGGTATAAATAAATACAAACTGGATAATTGCGGCTCTGTTTGAACAGCCACATGAAACAGCAGAAATGAGTAGTATGGTAGGCAAATTGGATTCAGAAAAATTCGTCATTTTTAAAACAATAAGTCAGCAATCTTTGGAATATATTTGGAACTAGGTAAGAAGCAGTGAAAAATGTTCATACGGATAAATAGAAGGCAGAGATCAGCGAGTCCCCAATTTTTCAAAATAATATGGGAGTAAAACTGCGTGCCTAAAGAATTACTAGCTACAGTTGATAGGATTGGCACGATTTAGTGAAATAGGACTGTGATGTTGATATTAGATCAAGGTCAAGCCGCACAGCCCGTCTTTGAAAGCTAGCTGAATAGTTTATTTTTTCAGGATTTCTTTACCCCCAGCTTAAATTATTAGCTGATTTTTGGATAAATCTTTGCATTTTTAACACTATCACTTGCTTATACCTGTGGTGCTTGTCCTCGGTAACAGGCAGGAATCTTGAGTGTCAACTTTTTCAACCTACATAGCCTCATTATTTGTCAGGTAGATCTGACGTAATAAGAAGTTTTCTCAAGCATTTTTATAGTTCCTTTATTAAAATTTGGGGAAAAAAAATTCGATTTCTAACAATAAATTTTCTGCCATAACCGCTGTTATTCTCAACTTACCAACTGGTACGAAATCTATATTGCGGAGCTCACTCTGCATAGCCTCATTGTTAGTTTCTTTTTCAGTGTAATTTTTACCTGAACCATTTCCCATGTTCTCGTTATGTTTAAGAAATATACTCTTATTCGAAAATAAGTGTAAGTTATTACATAAAATGAATTGTTTGGGAATAAATTTCTACAGCATTCAATTTTCGAGAAACAGTTTCAATGAGCACCGACCTAGTCTGTTTGGAATATCATTTGTCATTATCCTTTTGAGTTTTGCTAATTCTTGCCTGTTGATTTATATTGTATATTTTAGGGGTTATGGGCATGGCCCTTGTTTACCCTATTTATGTACAATTGAAATTTTAAATACAAATATATACAGGCAACTTAAAATACAGCAAACCATTTTACATCAAACGTGTAGTGGTACGATTAACATAAATTGAAATCCTGAAGTAAATGCAGATGGTTAGCTGAAGATATTCCTGCAGTAAGAATTGTCGGTTATAAAATATTACGCAGTCTTATTACCGTTTGAAATTATCCACGGTATTCGACGTAATTATTTCGCTTGGAATTGAGATCAATGATCGAGCCACTCGCTGACAGAAAGAAAATTTTCGTTGATCTAGGCGTATACATTCGCGTTTGTCCTTATATGGATGACCGCGCATGTGAGTCATCTTTGTAAACCTCAAAGAAATCTTCAGATTTCAGCGAGCAGGCATGTCTTTGGATTCACTGCCGACCATATTTTCCTCTGCATGACCAGAGCTCCACGCGTAAAGAACAAGCAAGTTTGCATGGATTTCTTCAAAGCATCGTTGGGCCGAAGATTTATTGAACGAATATAGGCATTTAAGATAGTCCACATAAATAAAAGAATGAGAATGTTTAACTGCTTATGAAATACCATAAATGTAAATTAAAAACAAAAGAGGACCTAGTACGGTGCCTTGAAGGACACCGCTTAAAATAGAGGTCTCAGCTTAAAATGCGGGAACCCGACGAAGACCTTATGTTTACGGTTAGTTAGATATGACGTAATGAAATTGGTAGGGGACTGCGAAGTCCTAAAGCTTCTAACTTAACTAGAAGTCTCTTATGAGACACTTTATCGAAGGTCTTGCTAAGATCAAAATATATAAGGACCACAGACAGATTATCATTACGAAGAGATTTAAATAGATTTAAAAAAGAAAGGAGACATGTTTCCCAAGGGTGATCAAGTAAGAATTCATGTAGGAAAGTGCTGAAAAGTTCATTGGTTATGCAAATATCTGTAATTTGTACGGCAATTTTTTTTTCAAAGAGCTTTTAAGAGAAGGTTCTTTATGAACACCGCGATAATTGTGAACATCCGGGTAAGCCGAATTTAAAGACTGGAATAATAATAGAGGTTTTCCAATAATCAGAAAAGAAACCATTCTCGAGAAATCTGAGAACACTTTGCTTAGCAAAGGGGTGAAAAATCATTTAGCTGTTAGCAAGATAATTGGAGATGTTGTCGGTCCCAACTGAATGTGATTGATTAAATTGGCTTACCTGTTTCTGAATATTTGTAGGAACGAAATCAATGTTACTGCGCAACTCATGAGAGGTCAGGGTGATCGAAGGAATGGGATTTGTTTTTCAAAGGGTACAATGCTTGGCAAAGAAGGAATTTTCAATCATGAAGTAAATATAATTTTTGTCTGAAGGTTTTCCTGTTGGGAGAGTCGTCGATTATCAAAACATTAAGCAATATAACTGTAGTTTGAACATATCCATGGTATTTGACGTCATTATTTCGCTTTGAAGTGAGTTCCATGGTCGAGCAACTCGCTGAATTAAAACTTTTAGTTTATCTATGCGCATGCATTCGCGTTTGACCTTATATGGATGACCATGCAGGTGAGTTATGCTTGTAAACTCAAAGAAATCTTAAGATTTCGGCGAACAGAGCATGACCGTGGATAATTCGGAACGTCCATAGAAGGATACATCTCATTTGTATATATGATAAAGGAAACATGTTAAGCTTGATAAGTCTTTGTGGATATGACAGGGTCCTATGACCATCCACCAATTTTACTGCCCGTCTCTGCACCTGATCGATATGATCATTGTCCGTTTTTCATCCTGAGCATCCATGCTGGCATTTCATATTCCTAATGTGGTCTTGCAAAAGCACTGATAATTCGCAAAAACTGCTCGGGAGGAAAGACTATGAAAGCGCGCTTGATCCCGTGCATGATGCTCATCGCCTTTTGGATGGCTCGCTTTAGAGTGTTTCGGAGGGCATTAGATTGGATGTTATCCCGATACCTAGATTTTTGTGCTTATATACTTCCTTTAGTGGAATTCCGTTCTGCTAGTACTGATGTTTGGGGAAACGTCTTCTACCAGATTCCAAGCGTAAAACTACAGAAGACACTGGCTGCACCAGAAAGCCAAATTTTCAAGGTTTTCATGTAGTTTCTGCGCGTCGTCAACAGAGCTGATAGTTTTTCAGATTTTTATATCATCTGCAAACATAATGGCATCACAGACAAGATTTTCAGTACAGTCGTTTATATAAATGAGGAACAGAAGAGGACCTAGGATTTAACCCGGCGGAAAAACACTTTCTACTGTTACCCATTTGGATTCAGCGGTGCCAACAAGTGCATTTTGCAGTTTGCGTGACAGGAAACGTTTTATCCATTTAAAGACGTTACCCTGGATACCACATTGCCAAATTTTATATAAAAGTAGCCGATGTGGTACGCTATCAAACGCTTTCTTGAAGTCAAAGAAAATGACATCAACAGGATGGCCAGCGTCTATGGCTTTTGTACATTTTTCCTGCGGGTAAAGACCACTCGTAAGATATGAGTCAGCAGAGCAAAAGCCATGCTGGGCAGCTCGTACTATGCTCTTTTGCTCCAGATACTTCATTTATGTCTCTTTATAAGTTTTTCAATGACCTTGCACAAAATGCAGGTTAAACCAATGGGACAGTAATTTTCCGACTCCCGCTTGGGCCCTCCTTTGTGGATCAAGGAGATAAGGGCAGTTTTCTATTCTTGCGGTAGTTTGCCCACTTCCATTAACTTTTGGGATATCAGTGAAATCGGCCAATTTTCGAAGGCCATGTGGATGAATTCTAGTTGCACCCGGTGACTTAAGCAGGATTCAGGCGGAGTAATTATGTCCTTACCAATGTGGGCGAGAAGTAAATACTATTTTCTAGAGCAAACGTTTCCAAATGTTGTAGATGCCCTGAGTAGGGGCATGGTGGACGATTTGTTTCATGATTGAATACTGACGGAAAGAAGCTAGAGAGGACTGAGGCTTTCGTTTGGTCATTCGTTTTCAGTACTCCGTTTCGGGACCGCAGCGCTGGAATCAGGTCAAGATTTCTTTGATTATTGCGTATTTAACCGTATAGGATCTTGAGATGATCCAAAGATTTCTGTAGTATGGTTAGCTCATAGTTCCTTTGGAGTCGGTTTGCCTCACACTTACAGACACCCCGTTGTCACTTGTATTCCTGCAAGGCCTGAGCACGCCCTTCGAATTCGGTTTAAAATTTTCGACCTCCGAGGAATTTACCCCTTTCGAGATTTTCGTCTACTTTGTTACTCTTGCGGACTTTATTTATTAAGCTTTGAATTCAATTCGACATACTCTTCATCCTCATAAGACTACTGCAGGACAACAGCGGAAACGTCCGATATCCTCCTCTTGTGCACTTCTCGCCAGCAACTCTACTAGATCTTCCAGTCTACACAGGGCTGAGTCATTTCGATATTTTATTCATAAAGTTACTCCCGCTATAACCTTTGTCCCACATTTTAACACCCTTTATCGTTTTTCGATCTTTTATGGAAGTCAAAAATATACCCTTCGGGAATCGTGTAAAATACGTGGTACTGCCGAGGTTTCGAACCAAGGCACCAGTGTGGGGAAACGACGGTGATACCACTGAGCTATCGCCATAGCATGAAACTCGCTGATTTAAATTTAAATGAAGAAATAAACACTTATCATAATACGAATGACCTCATTTCCAGGCATGTTTCCTTAAAGTCACCTCCCGCCATACGGGCCAACCGTTAAATAAGTATGTTGGATGTCAATTTTGAGGACGAAGCGTGTGCGATATGCTTTAAACTTCTTCAAAATATTCCGGAGCTTGAAAATGATATGCAAGGGCTTAAGATGGAGATAGAGAAGTTGAAGAAACCTCCTCGCATTTTACCCCAGCAGAAGCAGTCCCTATCGGTGGAACATGATGGAGACAAACGCACATATGCATGCACAGCTTCCGTAGCCATCACATTTAGAATTTATATTTGGCACTGTCTCAACATCCAATAAAGACGATGATGCTACGTCTACGGAGCTCGGTGTAGCCGTTAAACAGGGCTCAAGTAAGGAAAGAGGGCAACCGGAAGCGATCCCAGAAAATGAAGAAACGAGTTTCGGAAGACAAAGGTAATTTTTCATCCAAAAATTTAAGTCCCAGAATCCCTGCGTCGGACAAAAAACTCGCATGTTGAAGTGCCCTGGCTTATGCGGGCAAATACGGACCTCGCCCATAAAGCGTAAGCGAAATATCGTAATGCGGGGTATCCCAGATTCCACATCCTGCATTCGGAAGGAACGAGTGACACATGATCTAGATCTTCTTCATGAATATGCCTGTGCAGTCCTGAAAGAAGGGGAAATTAACACCGTGCTAAACGCTTTCCAACTAGGCAAAGCGGACCCCAGCCACGACATGAGAATATCCCTAAGGCCTCTTAAAAAATTATTTTTAGAAAACGAAACCAGGCAGAACTTCTGTTAGAAGGAATAATGACCTTACGGGTCATCGTTCAAACAAGTTTTTTTCAGCCGGACTACGAGCCGAGCGAACGGCTGAAAATGAGAAACTACGGAGAGAATTGAGGGAGAGAATTAGCAGAGGGGAGAAACGGCTGAAAATCAAAGATGGTCAAATAGTTCACATAAATGTGTCCTTCCTGTGCTCGAAACCTGAAACATTGAAGGCTGGGTCTCCCCGACGAATCGATCATTGAAAGTCATCTCCGCAAATGTACAAAGCCTGTTCAACCAGTTGGACGACCTTAGAAACGTTGCGGATGAAATTAAACCAGACGTTATGGCTTTCACTGAAACGTGGCTTACTGCAGACATAACTGATTCCGGAATATCACTCAGAGGATATCAACACTTCAGGAGAGATAGACCAAGTCGAGGAGGAGGAGGAGGAGTCCTCGTTAATGTCACTCGCAAGCTGACCACTATGGATGAGATTAACATTCCATTACTCGATGTGGAAGTCTTAAGCATTACTATATCTGCTAATTATTCCAGACCACTGACGATATCGGTTGTGTACCGTTTGCCTTATCAAACTTCCGATCAGGATCTCATTCTCATAACAGAACTCTACAAAGCCGAAAGCGAGACGAAAGATGTTCTCATTGCTGCGGATTTTAACGCTCCTGGTATGGACTGCCCAGGGAATGCCAGATAAATTCCACCAAAAACTTCTACAATGGGTAACAGACAAACTTCTCTGTCAGTACATCACCTTTGGAACACGGACGAGAGAAGGACAACAGTCAAACTGTCTTCACCTGATTTTTACCCGAGATGAGGAAAAATTTGCTAGACCTACTGGATCGGTCGCCATTAGGGTCAAGTGATCACATAACACTGTGCTTCAAGTACTCACTGTTTTCCAAACCAAATTTACCCGAAACATTTGTAAGGGGGACTACTCACTTCTGAGAAGACAAATGTCAGAGATATCCTGGGGAACAGAACTTCCTCGTGGAACCAATAAATATTGGATGAAATGGAGCTCGTTATTGAAAAGGATTGTTTACCTCAACTTTTCTCTCAGGGTAAAGACAACCACAAACCGCTCAAAGTGTATAAAATCAAACTTGCAGGCCTCTTTCAATAAATGAAATCGCTTCTGGATGCTTTACAGAAAAACCGGCTCCGATAAGGGAATATAAGCAGCAACGCAACGTTTATAAATGTGAGGCTACTAAAATGCGAAGGAAGATCGAACTAAACATGGTGCAAAAATCGTTGGAACACCCCAAAATGCTATATGTCTACATACAGAGTACAAAGAGAATTCAGAAAATTGATTCCTGCACTTAGGTACTGCAAACGGAAAACTGGAGACCAACGACTATGTTAAAGCATCCCTTCTTTCTAAATTCTTTCAGACCGTCTTCACTCGAGAGCCTTATAATTTTGCTGCCCATGGCCACCAGTTTATCAACTTATGTGTACCCCCTCCTTTCCCTTCCTCCTCCACCTCTTCCTCGTCCAAAACAGAGGACCTAGACCTAGACTTTTCACCAACCATAGTTAGAACCGAATTTCTCCGTATAAATCCAGCCAAGTCGCCTGGGCTGGATTGAATTCCTGCCTGAGCACTTAGAGAACTTGCTAACAAACTGTGTGCACCACTGTCCATCATATTCCAAAAGTCCATATGAAGAAATCAAAACTCCCGGAAGAATGTAAGTGTGTATTCATCGCCCCGATTTATAAAGGTGGTTCACGACTGGACTGTAAAAATTACCGTCTAGTCAGTTTAACTTGTATTGCGTGTAAAATAATGGAGCATATTATTAAGAGGCATTTAATGCGCTATCTGCAATACAACCAAATTCCATGCGATTTCCAACATGGATTCCATTCAGGACGTTCCTATCTCACCAGTGCCCTTCAGTCGCACGATAAATGGACAAAGGCCACAGATAAGGATTATCCAGTTGATGTTGTGTTTTTGACTTCAAGAAGGCCTTTGATAGCGTACCACACGGGCTTCTTTTTCAAAATATTTGGAACGTAGGAATTCGAGGAAATCTTTTCAATTGGATCAAGAGTTTCCTGTATTTCAAAGTTCAGAGAGTTTCTGTTGGGAACTCTAGCTCGGAATGGGTAAAAGACGAAAGTGGTGCTCCACAGGGTTCTGTTTTGGGCCCCCTACTCTTCCTTATCGACGTGAGTGACTGTCTCAATAACCTAAATTGTAAAGCTTTCATGTTTGCAGATGACATAAAAATATGGACTGAAGTCAGCTGTGCTGATGACGCAAAAGAGTTACAATCGAATATCGAAAAACTAAGTGTGTGTTTGGCTAGGTGGATTCTTAAGTTTAATGTATCCAAGTGCGTGATCCTACACATAAGCGCCGGTCGAAAAGTATCTCTGGAAAACCAGTTATTTATTAATGGCACTGCATTAGAATTTTTTATAATTTATATTTGGATAGCACCAGCAAGGCACTGTCTAAACAAACATAAGTAACGAAAGAAAGTTATGACAATTTGTGCAGATAAAATGTACAAATACTTAATAATGTAGTCAGAACATGTCGTGCTAGGTCAACAGTTAGCGATGTTTTGATATTAATAGTGTACTAGAAAGATAGGCAGTGAAAAAAACTCCTACCTTTAAAATTGAGGCAGAGTTCATTTGGCCTTCATTTTTGAATGGACGGCAGTAGAAAAAACTGCTAAGGAAAATAAGTTTCGGGGGAAGACTAGGGTAATACATCAGTGGCATTTCAGAATAAGATAAAGAAACGTCGATATGGTTCGTTCTTGATCGCTTTGGTGTATGAAACAAAATCTCTTGAAAATACGTCAATGAACTTGGGGCCTCAGCATCTTAGGATCCAGAATTGAATTCTGATGATGGTTAGCATCCAACGAAACGTTCTAAGGCTGAAGCCAGTGCAGCAAAGAAAAGTTTCAATACAGACACAGATAGCGTAGTCTAACAGACTATTATTCCTCCTGATGTCGAAGCTCCGTCAGCGAATAAGAGCATCAAGTTACAAACAAGCATCGTAACCGCAAATCGAAATTTCGTCATAAAAGGGAGCTCCTGGGTCAACTTCTTCGATTGCAAAGGAAAGAGTAGAACATGACCTGAATCTGTTCCGCACATATTGAAATGCCATCCTTCAAGATGGAGAATACGTTACCGTGCAAATGTCTTCCGTCTGCGGAAAGCGAATGTTTCTCCTGAACTGTCATCACCACGGCCTCTTAAAATCATTCTCGAAATGAATTGTAGGTCTCACGGCTTACAGAACGTACAATTTCTCTCCTTAACTCATACAGATATTTGTTTTTCAGCTGGATTTCGAACCGTTGGAAAGAAACAAAATGAGGGAGTTGATGATAAAATTGAAGAGGAGGACCAAAATGGGTAAAATGGCTACATATATGGGACTGGAAAATCATAGGGATGAAGAGGCCCCTCCTGTGGCAGACCCCTTATTTCGTCAGAGCTGGCCCTTGCTGAGTAGACGGACGATAAAGGTCATGCAGTCAAATTTTCAGAGCCTTTTTAATAAAATGAGTGAGCTCAGGACGTTTGTTGTTGACCAAACACCAGATATAAATCCTCTAACAGAAACGTGGCTCTCAGAAAGATATTCGAGGACATGAATAATCCCTCCATTGTTATCAACTCTTTAGAAGAGACGAGAAAAGCCACAGAGGAGGATTCTCTTTTTATGTTAGCTCTAATATAACTGTTAATTCTGAGCTACATCTCATGAAAGTAGAATTTGAAGTTTTATCTTTAAATCATACAACTTAATTCGCCCGACCACTGGCATTAACAGTTGCATACCATCCCCCAAACCAGAATGTCGAACGCGATGTCATTCTCCTAACGGAGCTGACCAAGATTTGCTTAAATAAAGATATCCTTATCGTTGTAGATTTTAACGCTCCTAATATCGACTGGAAACTTGCGATTTTTCGAGTCAAACGGTTATTGTTTGCTTGAGATGGCAGGCAAAAAATTACTCTTCCAGAATGTACCGTTCGGGAGATGAGTAGGGGAAGGGCAACGTTCCAAATGCCTAGACCTCGTGTTCACCCGAGACAAGGATAATGTGCTGAATTAACAAGATATACCGCCAATCGGTGCTAGTGACCACAGTGTACTGCTCGACTCACTTAAACAACTGGAAACAAACATCTGGAAGGGAGATATTTCTATCCTGTGCGCGCAAATCTCAGCAATACCGTGGACAGCTCCATACCGGGGAAATGTGGATGAATGCTGGAGAACGTTCAACTCGTTGGTTGAAAGAATGATATATATTAATTGTCCCGTAAAACGAAAGAAAACTAACAATCGGGCGTTGTGGATAAACCGTAACTTCAGATCTCCTTTAAAATAGGAAATAAGATGTGGAAGCGGTTTCGACTAAATGGGAGTATCGAGCACTTGGATATGTATATTTTTTAGGGTAACAGGCATTGTCCTTGATGACCCTTTTAATGTAAATTTAGCATTGCATATGTACAGTCAATATAAAATGGTGTACATTTAGAAAAATTTAAGTCAAAGCATAGCATAACTTCAAATGCGTTTTCACAGCTATAGGTGAAAT
>WEDG01009381.1:0-29160 GCA_017591395.1 Schistocephalus solidus | reverse complement strand
GATCTGATGAACACTGGCCATAAAGTGCTCCCAATAACGGCATCGATTAAAACGAACTGCCAAGTGAAAGCTACACACAGTCTACAAAAACATTTGTTCATACATAATGCTGCACCACCTCGGTCAATAACAAATTGGCCCAAATATCTTCTTGGTCCTTAATTAACATGCCAGTACCGCTTTCCATACATTAGGTACTGGAAGCTGGGCTGTGCAGCGACCCGAGTCAACATCATATGGAGGGTTATTTGTTTGAAAGTCAAGCTTTGCAATATTATATCATCAACCTACATGAAATATTTCTCTTTAAGACAAATCCCTTTTGGCGGCTTCTATATTTAAGGCCCAAGATTGCAATCCCATGCGACTACCACGTAGAGGTCAATATAATTCCAATAGTTACACAAGTTAACAAGAGCAGAGGTTAATACGGGCAACGCATATGGCTAAAGGGACTTCTTTCGCTATGAGCATCAATATTTTCGCTTGTAGTTTCATTCCCATCGAGTTTTAAAAAAGCTGAAATCCCCGTCTGTAGCGCAGTGCCAGCAGCCTTTATGTCACCGAACATCGTCAATATGAAAGTGGTGACACCTCCCTCCTAAAGCCGTCATTTTGAGCGCTAGTTTATGGTTTAATTCTATGGTTCAAAATATTAGCACCATGGGTACCCACGAAATACTCACCGAACTCATCAACAAGACTGAATATCGAACGCCCCCCCTCACCCCACCTTACAAAGGTATATAGAAAAGAACAACTATATGCCCTGTCTTCTGATTCGATCAAGGAAGTTTCATAGCAAAGGAAATGTTTTAGTTGATCATTGGAGGGGCCTACGTCTAGCATCCCACCGCATTTTCAGGGATCAACTCAAGAATCAGAAGAGCGGCTGCAAAGAGTCGCTGCTAACAAGAGAGCAGTCTTTTCGCAGGTATTGAAAGTCCATCGCTTCAACCATGTTCAAGGCTATTACACGGACAAGCAATACTTAAAGCACGGCAGCGCGTCTACTAAAACCCAGTTTTATGATTTCATTGATTTGTAGAAGGAAAAAACTGAAAGTAGTCTAGACCAAAATAGGAAAAAAGAGACTATATTTCTCTCTTAGGATATTAGTTCAAACAAGTCTAGGCTACTTTGAAAAAGGCCAGTGGCGTTCCTATTATCTGCATAATTTAATATAAGAGAGCAAACACCTGGGTAAAACTATACAAAGTTATTAGCACTGGACGAACTATGAGCAAATGTACCCATCAGTTGTAGAGATCCCTATTATCGTCCGTAAGCAAGACATCCTCACGGCGCTTAACTAAAAAATCGGCATCACAAGACCAAATTACTGGAGTAAACGTTCTTGTACTTGAAGGTGCGCTCAACACCATCCCTCCTACGACAAATGTGTCGGTAAACACTCCATGAGCCACCTATTGGACGAACCTCATGGTTGGAAGTATCGACGTACACATTATGGCAAGAGGAATCGCGTACACTAAGTGAGGTGCATTTTTGAAGGCATATACGGCGTTGGAACGAACTAAAAGGCAGGCAGTATGAATGCAAACTCAAACAAACCCCAAGACATTCTGTAATGAGCACTCTGATAGTGGCGCAGTTAAGTCAGCGCATTAAAAACTGACACAGATTTATCTTAGCAATCGGTCTAAGTACGGACTTAAATAAACCTAGAATGCAACTCTTTATTGAAATAAATCATATCCAATCATTTTATTTGGAAATTTTTTTAGTTCTTTGATGGGAAAACTGGTTTGGCCAAGTTTCACGACAAAGAAGTCAATTTACTTATCTAAAGATGGTACAATATATTTGAAGGTAATAATAATTGCCTTCTAGGACCCACTGAAAACTGACAAATGTGTATGCAGAAGAAGAGAAGAGTCAGAAAGATTTCACAAGGCTGGCTGTTAGTAGTCATTTTGTCAAAGTCGTCGTTCGTCAAATACAATGTCATCATGCCCTCTTTTAAAAATAAAAAAAAGATGTTTCGTCAGCCACCGTCTCTATTGGTATCAAGTTCCAGTATCGCTCATTTTTTGGCTGAAGAAAAACATTCTGATGTCCGATCCTGTGTATTCGCATTTGATGCAGTCATTCACATAATCTATAATGAGTAGTTGGCCTAAAAGAGAACCTCGTAGAACACCACCTTCAAACTTATCCACGTTAGAATGGCCAAAAACAAGTCAATGTACCCAGGAGTACAAAAATATCTCAATTCATGTGAGTTTTTTGCATCCAATTCATATTTCCCAAATGGATTTTTGGGTTTGTCGGTGTGGTACGTTATCGAAGTCCTTTCGAAGGGTAAAACACTTGAGTGATAAATCGGTCGAGACAATTGACTTTACGCTCGCTACGAGTGGTGCAAATGTCAACACACACAGTCACACCGAACAAACACATGGTTGCAGTTGGTCAAATCTTTTTTGACATAAGACGTGGTTGATGGAGCTTGGGTCGTATCCGGGGAAATGGAGCACATAAACTGCTGCAAGCGATGCACAAAACTGGTGAGAGACTCAGCGGCACCACGGGAGGTTGGGCTGATCATCTCGCCTGGCAGCCGGAAGGAAGTGCCAAATACAAATTCAGCTGCACTGCAGTCCAGATCCGACTGGAGCGCCGAGCGAATGCCCAGGAGCACTAGGGGCAGCTTGTCAGACCATTTGGTTGGGTCATCTGCGGCACGAAGGACGATCTTTACATGGAGGTGGAAACGTTTAACCATACTGTTGGCAGCTGGATAATAGGCCGTAGAACGAATGCGAGTGCAGCCGAGAAAGCTGAGGATGGCTTGGAAGAGGGCATATTCGAATTGGGTACCTTGGTCAGTCGTAACCGTGTATGGGGCACCAAAAATGGCGATGCAACGACTGACAATAGCCTTTACGATGGTGTCTGCCTCCATGTTCTGCAAAGGGGTAGCTTCAGTCCAGCAGGCGTAGCAGTCGACGCAGGTAAGGAGGTGAGTAAAACCATTGGATAGAGGCAAGGGGCCTACGACATCGATATGCACATGGCTGAACCGTGCGTCGGGGCTAGGGAAGGTGCCGTGTGGGGACTAGTTGGGGCGCAACACCTTGTTCCAATGACAACTCAGGCATGACTTGCTCAAGCTTTGACGTTCTTGTTCATGTCAGGCCAGACGAAACTTTCCACGAGGAGCTTTCTTGAGGCTCGGATCCCAGTGTGGGGGACTCCATGAAGAGCGTGAAACACATTTCGACGCATCAAGGTGGGCACGAAAGGGCGATGAAAAGGAGTCGATACATCACTGAGGATGGTGCCAGTCACAGTGGTGAGTGAAAGTTCCGCTAGTTGGAGACCGCTTACTGACTCGTCACCATGATAACCACCTCATCGTTGTTCCCTTTTGAGAGTTGGAGAGTAGAGAGGGAGGGTCTGGAAAGCATGTCGGCCATCTCATTCATCGTGCCATTAATGTGGCGGATGTCGGTGGTGAATTGTGAGAGGAAGTGCAAGTGGGCAATATCTCTCGGTTTATACTTGTCGGAGTGGGACCGAAGAGCAAAGGTCAGTGGCTTGTCGTCCGTGAAAATGGTGAATTCCCTTGATCTTCATGGAAATGTCGTAAATTCTTCACAGCCAGGTAAATAGCGAGAAGTTCACGACAAAATGTAATGTAGCGCGTCTCCGCTGGCAAACGTTTCTTGGAGAAAAAGGCCAACAGTCGAGTGGAACCCACAGGGTGTTGTTGCAAGACTGCACCTACGGCTACGAGCGAAGCATCTACCATCAGAAACCGCTGAGCTTCGGGAGCGGGATGCATGAGCAAGGTTGTGTCGGCAAGGGAAACCTTAACTTTTTAGAAAGTGGTCAGGGCCTCACCAGTTAGCTTGAGGGGACCCTTTGGACCGGACAGCATGTTGGTGAGTGGCAGCATGAGGTCAGTGCAGTTCGGGAGGAATCGATGGTTAAAATTGACCATCTCTAGGAAACTTTGCACCTGACGCTTGGAAGTTGGTGGAGGAAACTCACGAATAGCATCTATCTTGGAGAACAGAGAACTCAAACCATCAGAGTCGACATGATGACCAAGAAATTCAAGCGAAAGCACACCGAAAACGCACTTGGAGGGGTTGATGATGACGCCATACTTTTCGAGGTGGTCAAACCTTAAGACAAGATGTTCCTTATGCTCTTTATTACTCCGACTGGGCACCAAGAGGTCATATATAGGCGTACACAAAAGTCAGACCACGCAAGACGTGGTCGATGTACTTCTGAAAAGTCTGGGCAGCATTACGAAGGCCGAATGGCCTGCGGTTGAACTAAAACAGTTCGAACGGTGTAGTATCAGCGGTTGTGGGGATGTCTTCAGGGGCGACAGGAATCTGATGGAATGCGCTTAACACTTTTTAAAATAGATTTCCGGCGAAATCCTGAAGATGAGGCACTGGATACCGATCGGGAATAGGGAGATTATTGAGGGCACGGTATTCGCCACAGGATCAGCAGTCCCCCGATGTTACTTTGGGCACCATATGCAAATGTGACGCCCAGGGGCTCTCGAAAGGTCTAATAACGCTCAGTTGTAGCATATGTTCGAATTCTGCTTTCACAAACGGCAGGTGTGCAGGCGCCAGTCGTTTAAGACGATCGAAAGCGGGGGGAACCCGAGGTATGGATGTGGTGCACAACATCGAGTTGAACTTTGCCGCTGCGAAACTGGTGGTTGGTGATGTTCGTATGTTGAAGTAGAAGCTTCCAATAAGGATAAACAATATATGTGTTCAGCACAGATAAATCGCAAGGGGTTGTAAATGAATTCAATCTTCGAACAGTAGGCGGGATAGCCGGCAGTCCACTAGCAGGTCAAACTCGGCTAGAAAGTTGGAGCCAGGCACTGCATGTGGGATATCGGTAATCAAAAAAAGCCAAGAGAAACACCGGCGAATGCCAATGTTAAGGGTGAAGGACAAGCTGCCGAACTTGGGAATTGGGGAAGAGTTAACAGCTTGGAGATGGGGACCATCGTTGGGACAGCGACGGTCAGTTGGAGTGGGAGGGACTTTCTTATTGGGGCTCCGTTGTTATCTGGGAACCGTCTGCAAGTCAAGGTGTCGTAGACATGGAAAGTGCAACCAGAGCCAGAGGAACCAGAGAGGGTGGTTGCCTCTATTCTCTGACAGACTGGTTTCCCTGTGCGGATTTGAAGGAACAGGGGGAAGAGCACCGATGGGCCTTTTCGCCAAAATTGGTATTATACCAACAGACATCAGCAGTTCGAGGTCGCGAGTGAGACCGATAACGGCTGGGTGAGCGACTGGATAATCGGCGGGAGGTGAGGCGCGCAAGCTAAAGTTCAAGCGAAGCCATCTCGGCGGTCATGGACGCCATCGCGTCACAAGTTGCGCATTAGGCATTGGTAAGGTGAGAGTGGAGAGCTGGGCAATGGAGAGCAGCTGGCACCGCTGAACCTTCAACATCCCGTCCTACATCTCGGCTAGCCGTGAGACCGAGAGGTCCTCTGAGCCGGATGTCAGAATGGTTTGAACAACCGTGGGCGGAAGATCCAGGAACATCTCCTCAAACAGTTTGTCGTCAATATGCAGCTCACCACTAAGTTTTTGCACCCTTTTAGGAGTTCGGTGTGTTTCCGGTCACCCAAACACTCCTCACGAATTAGCTGGTGGTACCGTTGCTGGTCCGCCACAGTATGCAGGCGAATGAGATTGGGTTTACGCTGGGTGAACTGTTGGTCGGCCGGTGGACTGTGTTTTACTACCTATATCTGAGACAGAACTTGCAATGGCAAAACCTAAACAAGCCTTTGAAATTTGGTTACTTCCTTGGTAATATTCGCAGAGGGAAAACTAGACTCCATGCGAAGGAAGTAAGGTTGGGGTGCATTTGTCCAAATCGGGTAAGGAGAGAGAAATTGCAGTAATAGCGTCGTATATGATAACTGTGGCAGTGAGAGGAACCGGGTGAAAGTGCACGCGGGGAAAGGACCAATAAGGCACTGCTCAATAATTGTCTGGCTCTCGTCGGCAAGTGAAAGCGCGTGAAAATGGCAGTAAGCGTTCTCATTCAGGGTCACCACATTAGCGAGCAACTACGATCGATAACACGATTCCATGCTAAGAAATTAGATAGACAAGCCACGCCAAATATTATGATACGACGGAATCAGATGACGACGCTGCCCACTGAAGAACAAACGCAATAGATGGACAACCAAATAAGGTCACTTGACCACAAACAAGTTGGTGTGTGGCATGTTTTGCCTTTTGTCAACGATGTTCCTGATTGTTTTCATTACGGTAGGCCCTTTATGTACGCTGACAATTTGAAAGTTGCCTTTCGATATAAACTGGTCGATCACAACACCATGTTTGAGCTCTTAAAAACGGATCTTCATGTCCTCGCTCAGTGGCTTCGTACATGGCGCCTTTCGCTTTCTTGGTACAAGTGATCCTTTATGGTTTTTGGTGACAACCATCAGCCCCAGCTAAGCATAGACGGTCACGACCTAAACGTGACCGGAGCTATAAAGGATCTGGGCATATCATATTCTAGTAGTCTTAATCTGTCAGAGCACTGCGCCCTGCTTGTCTCGAAAGCCCGCCAAACTAATGGGTTTATTCTCAGAAATTTAAAAACCATCAATATTAGAAACAGCCTTTGTAAATTGTATGTTAGACGTAGTCTGGAATACTGCTCGTTTCTATTTAGCCTTCTGCATGCTTGTGAATGGAAGAATATAGAATCAGTCCAACACTTCTTTACTAAAAGAATTTTCTCTTGAGAACACAGAAACCTCTACTACCAACAACGTTGTGAGCTTACAAGCCTCGACTCGTTGTGGCTTCGCAGATTACAAAAGGGAATATTTTTACTGTTTAAACTTTTAAACAGATGTGCCTTGAACCCCCTTACATCTCTGAGGCAGCTCGACCACTCTCGGCGCACCAGTCATCGATATGTATTTTTATTTCTTCCTCTGGCACGCACAGTTAGATACCGTCAGTTTTTTTTTCGGTAAACGCTATAGCAATCTGGAATAAGCTACCCAGAAATATCAAAATTCAGCAAAACTATCCTTTGTTTACTAGAGCTGTCACTAGTTTTCTTCATTCAGGACACCTTCCACGAATTTTGGGTGCTGACTCTTTGGGAGCTCTCTTCCGTTCTGATGGCGTTCATGGACTCTGAATCCTGTGCCGGACTTCATGCTGATGGTAATATTGCTGGCTCTGCAGACCTTAATCGGCTTATTCATCAGTCAACAGTGAACAGCCGTTCGCCGACATACCTGCTAGTGCATAATACCGGATCCATAACACTGAAAGGAGAAGTACTACACCATGCACCTGTGTCTACCTTTCCCTGACTTGAACTTTAATCACTCAATAAGCTGCAGTTTTTTCTCCTGAAAACACTTGAAAGAACGATCAGGAGTTTTATTTACTGTCAGCTCGATCCTCTACTGTATATCTCTTTTGACCTTGCCTGTAAACTGGCAGTAAATAAATAAATAAAATAAATATTGACGGTAACCTGTAAAAATGAATAAATGCACTTAAGATCATCAGCATAAAAGAATATTTGCGAATTTTTGAGCACCGTTGAAATGTCGGTGACGGAAAGAATGGTCGGTCGAGAACGCAGAACCTTGCCTTAAATCAGACACTCGTAATCAGATGAGGCATCGAGTAGTTATTAACTGCTAAGACCTTTTGACTGCGGTTAGACAAGTAGGAATCAATGAAGTCAAGGAGAGGATGTCGGATGCAGAGAGCTTCCAGGTTTACTAGAAGACGTCTGTGTGGCAACTTATCGAGGGGTTTAGGTCGATCAAAATATGTCACAGCCGGTGATTGCTGCTCATTACGAAAGGAAAGTGACCAGATCAAAAGAAGGCTAAATGCCAAATTTTGTATGATTTTTTGGGTAAAAAATAATGCTGATTAGAGTCCACAAACTTAGTAGTTAGGCAGATATCAATAATTTCATTAAAAATTATCTTTTCGATACGTTTTGCTAGGGCTGGAGGTATATAAACGCCTCGATAGTTATTAAAATCCGAGCGAGATCCTGACTAGAAGAATATTGTGCTTCTTTCGTGTGTCAGAGAAGATTACATTCGAAAATTAAATTAAGAAATCATGGCAAAATTAATAAGGGGAAGCTTGTGACTTACTTTAAAATTTAGTTCGGAATATCGTCTGTTCCCGAATATTGCGAGCCTTTTAGACGAATTATTTGCTTCTGAAATTACTTTAGGGAGAAATCAGTGGCATTGAGAGCCCTGGGTGAACGCGGATGAAACGGTGGAACCGGTTCATATTCATTGGTAAGATAAATTATTGTAGTTAATGCCAGTTTACAGGCGATATCAGAAGATATACGCAGCGGGTATCAGGCTAGCAGCGAAAAAACGCCCAGAGGTATATAGTTATTAGTGTTTTTCTTAACGTTATGTTATTCAAGAGAAAAACTGCTGCTTCTGGGATGATAGCAGTTCAGAACGGAGAAGGGTTAGCACAAGTGCAGTGTATTTACATTCTCTCTCCCTTTTAAAAAACCGGGATTCTTCACGAGGCAGGCGGGAATCCGTGAACGGTTGCTCGCTGTCTGCTGAAGAATTTACCAATCGCGGGATGGACAGATGTTTTGCGAAGAGTGTTCTAAACAATTCCACCTTGACAGTTTTGTAGACAATAAGCTTTTGTATTCATTTAGCAATGGGGCAATTTCATGAACAGACTAGGAAGAGGACCAAGGATGGAACAGTTGTGTGGCGGCTTTTACAAGGTTAATGTCACTGAGTGCTCGCAATTCTTTCTGACGGTCGCGCTCAAAGTGACTTTTAGAGAATAGTTCAAAAATATTCGTAATCTTTAGATGCGCGGACAAAGAGCTAGTGAATCAATCTTTCAATTTTCTCCCCAATTTCTCTAGTTTATGCAAAATAAAGTCAGAAACTTTGGAATCAGAAGAGACGGGCTTGCATATTCTGGAAATGATGCCAAAAAGACTACCTGTATCATTCATAGACAGGAATTATGCCAGTCCACTTACGCAAGAAAGTTGGAAAAGTTGACCTCGGTGTGGTAGAACGCTAGGTAGATATGAATTGCCTTCGCGTAGTTTGAGGAACCAAGCGAAATGTAACAGTGAATTAATATATGGTCACTTTGTAAGAGGTTCTGCTTGAATTTAATGAAGAGGGGAGCAATGTCGTTTGTAAAAATAGGATATATGATGTGATTGTCTCTTGTTGGGGAGCGGACTAGCTGAGCCTACATGAAAAAAATGATATATAGGAAAGGCCAAAAGCCAGATGGACAGAAAGTTGAAAGTTAATAGATTTCGGAAAAATTAAAAGCTCTAGCGATTATTTGAACATTAAAAGTGGACTCAAAAACTAATTTATATGTTTCACAAACTTTTGCATCATCATCGAATGATGATTTAGGAGGATTGTAGGTGGATCCAAGAATGGCCTTTCGTTTTGGCAAGAGAATTCTATAAACAAATCAGTAATGTTTGGAGAATGACGATTTATTTAGATCATATGGGAACTGCTTTAAAGAGGCTATAATATAAAGAAGACAACCATCGCAACGCCTACTAATGCGGTCTTGACGGCAGAAGTCGTACTCTTCTGTTATAAGCGAAAAATCAGAAATCAGGGGATGAGTCTATCGCAGCAGTTGAAGTTATTAGGACACCTAACAGCTACTATCTTTAGACAGATAGATAGATAAACAGATTATATTTTTATTCGAGTACCCAGAAAAGCACTGTCCTAAGCCAGTTTCCAGATGAGAAGAGAAGAGATGAAACACCACTTGTGAGGCAAGTTTCTTTTTCTGTATATAACTCTCGGAGAAGGGGTTGGAAGAAGTTGGCTGGCAGAAAAGGGCACGTCCGACCGCCACGTATGTTATGTCCCAAGTGTCAGGCCATCCGGAGTCGTCATAGGTCATCCACCGAGCTCATGAGGGGCCTTGGCCTAAAAAATAATTGGCCGATGTGGACAGCCAGGATTGTTGGGGCCTTGACAGTGACTGGATTGCATAGGCATGAAGACGTGAGAGGTTCAGCGTTCAACACGCGCACGGCCTTGCGTCACTACAAGTCTAAGCTTATGGTATACATATAATGTAGGGCGTCAGCTCGAAGGCAACGGCTTTAAGTTGAGCCTCCTTATTTATAACAGACCTAGCTTTTAGTTATATTATATCTAGTGTGTTTCGGGTAGCGGGGCTACGGTGACAAATAGGAAGTATGTGATTAAATTGTAGACCAGTATTGTTTGATAAATAACTGCTGACATGTCTAGAACTATCAGTATATGGATATTCAATACCAGGTGTTTGATAGTTGAGCCGGACCTCCGATGACATGGATTAAATGGCTCGTGATAGTTTGTAGAATATGACCGGACTTATGACTATTAGGCTGATAGTTCGATGATTTAGGTGAGAGGAGAGACTCTTTTCGCCCTTTCAATGTACGATCCCAACAAAGGAAAAACCGTTTGCTATTTCTATCCTATCAGCACATGGTGCCTTCAGTGGAGGGGTTCAGAGTGGGCAATAAGGGGCCTGGCCCCTCAGTTCTGAAGTAGGTCTCCTGTTTTTTGCAGCGTCAATATATTTCATGTATTTGTCTGGGTACATGATTATGGAATTATATTAAATAGGAAAATGCAAACATTCATGCATCAAATTGCTTTCTTATCCTATAAAATTGGCTTCGAGCCGGAGAAGATAGAAAGGGCCTGGCCCCGTCTAATTTTAAGCCATGTTCAGGTTTATTGTAAAGACATGCGAAGGTGTTCGTGCGGGAATTTTAGTGATTTAATAAATTATATAAACTCAAATATGTAATATTTGGCAGATAAAATTATATTTAAGCGTAGTTCGTGTGGACCAGGATGAATTGATAAAATTTGATGTTTTGTTTAATTATGTCATTTTTTTTCAATTCAATTCAATTTATTGAGGGAAATAGGCATGGGCCTTTGAGTACCCTATTTGTAAATCATTTTGAGGTCAGTTATCTGCCAAGCGTGCCGCGTGCCTAGCTGCGTATTTCTTGTGACCTATAGGTAACGAGATATATGGTGTCGTGGTACAAAGACTGATTCCACCTCGATTGGGGAAAAAAATTTAACTTTAATGGGCAGATTCTTGCTACGTGAAAAGAGGCATTTAGCTTCCGTTATTTTTTACTTGAAGCCGCATGAGTACAGAAGGGTGACAGCAACATGGGATGGTCGTCTGTCCCGGGAAAACATTTTTTAAAAGGAAACTACAATTTCAATTCTGTTTGTTCAATATCTCATCGACGACATAATGAACGAGAGAGTCAACACGCTTACATTCCTGAGAGGGAATATCAGAGATATTACTATCGAATAAGTTCCAAATATAGAGAGAACTGATCCAAAAGCCAGTCTGAAGTCAATACAATTATAGAGACTGGACAGATCTAGTTATTTTGCTTTAAAACGGGCTACATATTCACAGCATTACTGTTGTTACTAGAAGTAATAAAACAACGCTAAGGTTTCAGAGACTGGAAGCTTCTGATAAGCTGAGACTTTTTTATCATCTTTGCTCGAAGTAGGCTGCAATTTGATGAAATTTTACAAAAATCGGACAACTGATTTTTCGTGACAATCAAGCAGATCTCGAAACAGAAATTCAGCAAGAATTTAATGGTTTAAAAAGATAGACTATTTAAGGAGGTTATACAGCATAGAATACGAATTGTGGTATGCGCTGAGCAATCCGCAGGCAAAACTAGCAAAACTCAAATGGGGAATGACAACCGATAATTCTACAAATAAAAGGCCAATTTTTACGGAATTTTTTAAAAAGAGAATGCTAAAACGTTCTGGGATCCCTTAAAAAACCGTTTATCTGATAGCTTTCTTCGAATTTTCTGGCTCAGGTTAATCAGTAAGGGCTGGAACTTCATCCAATTTATTGAAAAGGCTTTAGATATTCATGGTGATCACCTTAAGTGGTCGTCACATCGGCGAGACCAAGTCTACATTGGGATAGGTTTTCCTCATAGGAATGGCTCCTTGGTCTGGATTATTTTCCTTCTTTGAGTTTTAAGCCTTTCTCCGTTCTTTCCATACTCTTCTTCAGTTTCCTCATTAGTTCCCGCATTTTCAGGTTAATGTGAAAAAATCAACTATCCGCGTTATCTCTTGGTATGCACAACTAGTTAGCTTGACGTTCCCGAGCATTTCTGTCCGGGATAGTGGTTACTTTCGAGTAAATAAAGATAAGGCTAAGGTTTAAACGCCATTGCTGTGTCCGCCATCATGATATCGTCAGGAGCTCTGTTCCAGGCACCGAAACCTCAAAGCCGGAAGGAGGATAAGGTTCTTCGCACTTTGAGAGGACTCAAAAGCAGGTTCGATATTACGGTCAGGGGGCAGAAATAATATAATTTTCTGTCTCGTAGAGTATTTGATGAATGACTGGGTTTATTATAGCACCGAAAAATTGCCGGGAAACTAGACGTAGGCCTCTTCAATGATCTTCGAAAATATTCCTGTGCTATGAAACGTCCTTGATTTAATCAGAAGACAGGGCATATAGTTGTTCTTTTCTATATACCTTTGTAAGGTGGGGTGAGGGGGGGCTCTCGATATTCAGTCTTGTTGATGAGTTCGGTGAGTATTTCGTGGGTACCCATGGTGCTAATATTTTGAACCATAGAACTAAAACATAAACAAGCACTCAAAATTTCGGCTTTAGAAGGGAGGTGTCACCACTTTCATATTGACGATGTTCGGTGACATAAAGGCTTCTGCCACTGCGCTGCAGACGGGGAATTCAGATTTCGTAAACTCAATGGGAAGGGAACTACAACCGAAAATATCGATGTTCAGAGCGAAAGAAGTCCCTTTAGCCATATGCGTTGCCCTATTAACCTTCCCTCTTGTTAACTAGTGTAACTATCGGAAGTAAATTGATTCCTACATGGTGGTACCAGGGCATTGCAATCTTGGGCCTTAAATACAGAAGACATCAAAAGTGATTTGTTTTAAAGAGAAATATTGCGTGTAGGTTGATTATATAATATTTTAAAGCTTAACCTTCTTGTCAACCAGCTACCAATGAGTTATAATTTCCACTAATACAATTAAAGAAGACTGAAAAGAGGTTGCAATTATGTCGTACACCAACGAAAATAGTTGTGTTGCCTCCATCGTATGCTTTTTTTCACATCACTTTAGAACACGTCCTGAACAAAGAATGGAGAATGTGGAGTATACCTTTACCTTCTGAGCATTCCACAAATCCTTTTGGAAGACCCGACAGAGCTTTGCATTGAATCCAATAAAACAAAGTATCAGCTTAATTCCAAAAGCATGGCCTTAGGATTTTTCACTGAACTAATTTTGGTCAGGATTTTTCTTAGATTTTGCTCGTCCATGCCTTTGTGAACGGGTGAAAAAGTGTTGAGGATACTCACGATTAATATTTTGCCTTTTTGGTTGTGATACTCAGGAATTCGGCGGTCCTGTTAGGCAGACCCGGTGCGCTATACTTGCTAAAATATCTTTCAAAGCCAGTCAAAAGTAAAAGCAGAAAGACAATTATAGCTTTCAGTTAGCAGTTCCTTTTAATCGGTGACTGTCATTTCGAAGACGTTGGATAACCCCCTAAATTTGGGCAGCCGATATTGGCATGTAGTAGAAACCCACGAGGAGGCATTGCACGGCTAGATTGATTAGAACCCATGCTGGATGCATCCAGCCAAACCGAACTGCGCAACTCGGAACAGCATTCTTGCCTGTTTGGAAATCGCTCACATGGGAAAGCAAACCAAGATTACCTGTATTTCACTGGTTTCACTGTGAACTGATGTTGTTTCTCAACAAATGCCTGAGAAGCTTACAGCAGGAGTTTGCTCCAACTCAGATGCGGTATTCCGTCGTCTTTAGAGGTTGGGTAAACTGACGATGAATTACTATACATGTATGGCTTCCGGCTATAAGGTTACGTAACGGGTTCGATCCTCGGAAGGGGCATAACCTGGAGCTGTGTATGATTGGCTGACGAAGTTTAATAAGCCAGAAATTGTCATGCCAGGCTACCTTGTTTTTGCCCTAAATATTCCTATGCCTATTATACTACTAGCTTCTGTTCGGCTGCTCACGGGGCTCGAGAGTGAGCCTCAAAGTAGAGCGGATCGAGTATGTTCGGTTAGCAATCTGTGAGCGTTCATCAACGAATGCTTCCAGAAAATGTTGAATCGGGCCCCTGCTCAGCCCAGCTTCCAATCAGCTTGGAAACCTAATGCAGGGAGTGCTGTAGTTTCATGATAATTACGGGCCAAAAAGGGCATATTTGGGCTGCTTGACGACGTACAGTAAGTTAGGGAACAGGAATATGTGCGCGATGATTTATTGGCTTACCGTAGCATACAATCTCCGTATGGGTGGTAAAGGTCGCGAAAAGGCAACCAACTCACCAGTCATATTCGGCCAAATTTTAATTGCAGAGAGGGGGGACGACAGTAAATTCAGGTAGATCCATACACTCTCTTTCGGGCTTATTCTACATTCAGTTACTTAACCATGATACTGACTACCAGCTCCAACTAAAACCAGAAACATGCGCTCGACTACGATGAAGATAGTCCACACACTGGGCCTAGAGGATGGTACATAGGGTTATGATGGGCTGAATAAAGGCAAAAAATACCAAAAACAGGCTGTATTAATCTATGGTTGGTTTGGAGTGGATAATAGGCGGAAACGGATATTCCGGTCTCCCTTGTGTTCATCGGGATTTATAGTTAGAAAGTTCGACCGTCGATTTCAACGAGGTCCACCGTATGCTCCACACCAGGTGGTGCAGGGACGGTCACTTTCGCGTGAATTATATTTAAGCGATAGTAGCCTTGCGCTGCAGCTACCGCACTCTCTCCTCCTCTCCACCTGAGCCCGGTGTCAAGACAGAGTCAATAAGACCGGAGATGTGAGCGGGCGCAGGTGGCTGGCGCGGACGAAGCCGCCCCTGGGTGTACCACCACACCTGGCTCGGATCCTACGAAGTGGGACAGCCATAAAGGCCACATTAAGAAGGAGCCATTGCAGCCTGACTCTCAGTCCGCCAGGCAGCCACTACACACAAAACACACAATTGGGCTGACCACGCGGTCTGAGTTATCCCGTCAGTTGGCAACCTTCCAATCCACGGCATTTAGCGCACAATGATAGTATCAAGCGCATCAGATTGTTTATAGTGAGAAACATACGCTGAGCTGTTCACCTCACTCTCTCCCCCCACCCCCACAATCAGACCACCATCCGAGCCGGTCAGTTGTCTCATGTGGGATTTGGTGGATTGGATGACGGGTCAGCGTACCCGTCTTCGCGTGCCATAGCACGACCTGGCCCCCATAACACCCACACCAGGATTCACAAAATCAGGGGATATGGAGGAACCATCGCTATCTGACTCCCAGTCCACTGGTCAGCCACTCGAAACACGACAGTTCGACCGTCGTACTCCGACGATGTCCACCGTATGCTCCATGGAAGGGTGGAGCAGGGGCGGTGACTTGCGCGTGAATTAGTTTAAGGTGATAGTAGCCTTGCGCTGCAGCTACCGCACCATCTCCTCCTCCCCCACCTGAGGCCGGTATCAAGACAGAGTCAAGAAGACCGGAGGCGGGAGAGGACGCAGGTGGCTGGTGCGGCCGGGTCCCCTAAGTCCTAGCCGCCCCTAGACGTGCCACCACCCCTCCCATGTTCGGCATTTGTTAGCGAAGCGCAACCCGAATAACGCATGCCGTGCCCTGATGTGGCCCCCGTGTTGATCCAACGCATCTACCACGTGGTCCGTTTAGGGGGCACATTCGACAAACACAAAACATTCACTGGGCCGACGGCGTGGTCTGGTGTAAGCGTCAGATTGGCAGCCTTCCAAGCCACGGTTTCTAGGAAACCGTGATTTTATCAGGTACATTATTATGATTGTGCGGGTGTTGTCTATGTATTATTGTAGATGGTTTGCGCTGATGTGGCTTAGTCTCCGGTGGTTTACCGCAGGTTGTCGCGGAGGCGCATGTGTCCTAATAGGCCCATGCGGTGTGTAAATGTGCGGGAGCAGTGATAGCAGTGGAGGCGGGCGCGTCGACTGTATGTCGGAGCCCCGGCACTGGTTCACCAGCCTCCGTGCGAAAGATTCGCAGGTGATCGACCAGGCCGATGCGTGAGTTGAAGTTGCGGGCGCAGTGTGGGCAGGAGAAATCTGTAGAGGCTTGGGGGATGTCATTAATGATAGTGCGGGTGGCAGTGGCGGTAAGAATCGCAGGAGTGGAGGTTGTGCATGGAGTATCGGTGTTGTCGGCATTGTGGTGAATTCCACTGTCATGGATGCACATGTGACCGAATAGGCCCATGCGATGAGTGAATGTGCGAGGACAGTGAGGACAGTGGATGCGACGATCTCTGTTGTGTGTTGGTGCTCCAGGCACCGATTCACCAGTCTCTGTACGATGGATTTGTAAGTGACCGACCAGGCCGATGCGTGAGGTGAATGTGCGGTCGCATTAAGGACAGTTTAGTAGAATGTTCCCATCGCTGATGGTGGTGGTGGTGAAGGCGAAGGCGGTGGTGGTTGCGGTGGTGGAGGTAACAAGCAATGAGTATTGGGATGTGGTCTCATTATTGGTGGGTGTAATGGAATTGATGCCAGGAGTGAGGGTGGGGGAGTCTGAAGAAGGGTTGGTAGAATTTGACGTAGAAGTTGGAATTTTCGGATTGTTGGTGCATTGCATCCGAAGATGTCCAACCAGGACGATTCGCGTGCAGAAGATGTGTTGACAGCGCGGACATGTTGGCAGGGCCTGGGCATCGACGATGTTGGTCCGAGGCGCTGGTGACTTTCGTGCCGCTCTTTTGGCCTTGGTGGCGGGGATCCATTTGGCCTCATAGGTTGCTGAACCAGTCTTCATGGATCATCTCCACGTCTGGGGTGGAGTAGGCTAATACTCCAGTAGCATTTCAGAATGAGATCATGAAACGTCGAAATGGTTCGTTCTTGATCACTTAGGCACATGAAACAAAATCTCGTAAAAAGGCATCAGTGAAGTATAGGTCTCAGCATCTCAGGATACAGAATTGAATTCTGGTGATGGTAAGTATGCAACGAAAAGGGAGCATTATTAACTCTGTACATCCAAATGACTTCCATCGTTTGAATGACTGGTAGTATAAGGAGACATCATGGTTCCTGCGGGACTTGAGGTAGAGAAAAATAGTTTCAAGAAGGTCCTTAAATTCTCGATGGTCCCTTCTCCGAGTTATGGAGAAAGATGTTTAGAAAAGATGAGGAAAATAAACGGCTGATAGAATCAGTGTTAAAACAAATGTGCAGTCTTCGTTTGAGTGCAAATAGACTAGTTAACGACCTTATTTTAATAGGCACGTTATTCCAAAGAAAGGTATACCTAGAAGCAGAGAATAGAGAGAGTTTACATGTAGAGGATGCAGGAAAATTTATAATTAGTGCTGAAGTTCTTAGGTTATAAAGAAGAATAACGGGGTAATGACAGAAATCTCTGGGAGATTCGAGCTATTATTTAGTCGAAAAAGAAGACAAAAGCCTGCATGCAGTCTCCTGACCCAAATAAAGTTTAGCTTCTTCAGCTGGAATCAGGTTGAATAGGAAGTATTCGAAAGAGTCGGATACAAGAGTTTTTTGTGAAGTCTTTGGATATTTTCAATTTTTGAACGGCTAGATTCGCTCATTAAACTCAAGGGCCGCAATTTGCAAGAATGGAAAGCACAAAAATAAGATGAAGTCTTAATTGAATTTCAGGAAGGTAGAAATTATAATAAATAAAGCCGAAAATCTGAGCAGCTTTGGCTGTAATTCTATCGACATGATGCGAAAGATCTAATTTAAAATATAACAGGTTGCGCCAACCTTACAGACCCAAAACTCATGTAGCGACACTAATAAGCCGAGAACTCCATTAGCCATGTGGAGCTCGACTTCGAAAGAGCGTCTACGTCCGAATGAATTTGTTCTAGACATCGTTTGGCTTTAGAGTTAGAGAAGGAACACACGCATTTGAGGTCAGCATCATAAATATAAGTTAGTGGATGCTTAACTATCGATGAAATATCATTTATGTAAAGTAAGAAAAACAAAGGTCTAACACGGTATCTTGAAGTACGCCACTCGCAATCGGGGTAGCACTTGAGTATGAGTATCCCAATAAAACTTTTGTTTTCGATCAGATATGTATGATCTAATAAAGTAAGTAAGGGTACTATAAAATCCTATAGCCTCTAGTTTAGCGAGAAGTCGTCTATGATGCACTTTTTCTAATGCTTTACTAAGATCAAAATAGATAACTATTACAGACAGATGATCATTAAGAAGAGAGGTTAGTAGATTTAGAAAAGACTCATGGCAGGTTCCACAAGTGCGGTCGGGTAAAAAGCCATGTTTGGAGGTGTTTAGTATTTAGTTACGTTTGCAAAAATCCGTGATTTTTTTGCGATTAGTTTTTCAACGCGTTTAGCAAGAGAGGGCTCCGAAGGCCTCTTACTGATTGCTCACCATATAACATCAAAAATTCACAGGCATTCCTTCAGGATATCCGAGGCGTCAAAGTAAGTCCTGATGAAAACATGCTATCAGTTAATTAGTCTCCCTGTTTTCCTCAATACCGCACGGCCTGCCAAGTGCGACCGTATCTCGACGCCTCCAGGACAACCCTGTTGATATTCCGATGCAACAGGCTCTAGATATGCTTAAATTCCGTCTGAACAACTTTTGCCGCTTCGATTGAAAATATTACTATCAGGCTAAGGGCATACCAATGGGCACGCAAATATCGAGTCTCCTTGCGGAATTGGTATAACAGCAAAGTTTCAGGCCAACTATGTGACGCCGGTATGTAGGTGGCCCATTCGCTACCATGTTCAACTGCGAAGTCGAACAGCTGCACGATAGTCTGAAAAGCATATTCTCAGCTATCCAATTTACTCGCAAAAAGACATCGGAGATATCCTGCCGTTTCTATTCCTGAGTATCCAAAAAATGGAGGATGGTGGACTGACCATGAGTGTCAACCGACAAATACCCGCTGTCAAAGGGGACGCCTGCACTAGCGGCACCGGAATTATGCAATCGGGTGGCTGCAATCGCGAAAAAAAATATTTTCATCCTTTGAACCACTTGTGAAAAACTCGGCGGCCTCGGTGGGATTCGAACCCACGCCAGCAAGGGGAAGGCTTTATTACAGCCAACGCTATGCCTGTGGGTTTAGTTCCCTCAACGAATCCACTCCCCATTATTCGTTTTTGTAGGACTGCGATGGAATTCGCTACCTGGTGAACTCGCATCCAGTCATTTTGGTCACATTTACCTTCGTCCAAATGCCTAAGCCAGCGGCTGGGAGTTAAATCAGTGGCCCAATTAATTGTATTCATCACAGACGTATAATTGGATGTTTTTTTACCCATATTGTTGTTTCTGGAACAAACAAAGTTATTTTTTTGAATGTACTTATGGGTAACGTCACCAACAAAGAAAAAATTCCCTTAAGAGTGAAGCGCATAACGGACAATCAAGCATGAAAAGTAGCTAATTTGTGTGCTTTATAGGCAACGACGGATTGAAAACGAACGAGTAGGGAGAAAAATTATTGAAATATTGAAATTCATAACGTGACTATGATTGGTTAGTTTTTCATGGGAATAACAATTTCGACCATGGGAAGGAAAGTATACTTTTTAGACAGGACCACCCTGCAAGTGAGAGTACATGAGCATTCGAGAGGTTCTTCGCACAGTGGTATTTCTAACATGGCCTATTCTCTGGAGAAGCGATTATAATTTACAGGACTGTTAGCAGACTTACCCGGCAAGGCGACGAAGCACGACGTTTCTTTGTTGACCGAACGGACCACCAGCAACGAGACAAAACTGACGAACCCATCTCAATGGTCAACAGATAGTTAAGGCAGATGAACATTGCCGATAAAGACTAGGGAGACTCGCACTGTTCATCTACCTATAATACTAGCCAATGTGAGGCTGCTGGCGGGGCTCGTAACCGATCGGTTAGCGTGCATCAACCAAAAAGTCTAGGCTCTTAACTTTACCAGTAGTACAAAACACTGCAAAATTGCTAAGTAATTGTTATAAAAATGGAAGTCAAACGAGCTTTAAGACCAGACCAGGGCACCATCCATTCCAAGTTCACCCTGTCCTTCGGACAGAGGCCCGTGCTAACAGAGAAGTATCGATTGACAATTATAACCACACATCATCCAGGTTTGTTTTAGAACGTCGGTATTTAAGATTCTTTTTTAGGTCTTTCCGCTTATGTTTATCATAAAAAAAATATTTTAGGTGTTCAGTAAATCGTTTCCAAACCTTGTCAAGAAAGTGGAAATTTCACCACTTTGCCTTGCATGTTAAAGGGGCTGTTTTATTTGTTGATCCATAAGATTAGTTGTGCTATGAACTCATGGAAATTGACAAAGGGCAGGCTTATTTTTAATCAGTTCCGAAGGCTTAATGCTTGTAAAAGGCCTACGCTGCTTCACGTATAAGTTGAAGGTAAGAGGGTACAGTTACGCAAACGTTTTGTATATGACAAAGACTTTTAACCATCAGCCACTGTGATAGCTCATCTTCAACATCTTTCGGGGCAGCTTCGACTTTCACTTGAATAAAGCATCGAATACTGTATCGTATACTCCAAACGGAAGTTTTTGCCACATTGCATCGCATTGATTTGTACTCTAATTCAACCTTAACTTGAAAATTCCCTTTATTAATTGTGCCCCTGAAGGGTATATATTTATTTGGGCTGCAGCAAGGAGAGAGCATGAATTCTATTTTAAACCCAGTGGAACGATAGCCACCCGGGATAATCCCTTAGTATCTGGGGTCAAATTCAAAATTTGGCTTACTTAAAACTGGGTGCATATAAGATGCGAAGGGGGCGTCACTGTACCAATTAAAGGCCAAGCGGGCTTGAAAGCCAAGCACGAAATATCACCGGAAATATCAATGGAATAAACAGGGAAAAAGGATTGTACACAACAAAGATTCCTGGTTTTTGAAAGAGACAATCCTGTAATAAACCACGGCTTACTTGCACGATTTTCTCTGTTTTGCTGCAAGGAAATGTATAACAATATTTCGCAAAGTTTTCACCCCCAATGAACGAATAAGACCAAACCGTTCTGGCTTTCACCACACCCTCTAACAAATAGCTGTTGCAGATTATTCAATGCCTTGTTTTCGAGTGACTAACAGGTCAAAAACTACAGGCAACGGTTACTTGGGGAACGGAATAATTGTAAGTCATGCAAACTTCAGACTTTGACTACCCACGATAGTCCCATATCGACACCTCGTTATCCTTTTTTTCTTGTGCAATCGGAAATTCGACTTAAATTATGCATTCAATTCACTGGGTAAGCTTTGAGTGACACGTAAAAGGCAAGTTCAAACCTGTGATGTTCATGAGCCGAGTTTTTGTTTTACCATTTCCGTTCGCGGAATTTTTACATTCACACGTTGGGGCATCCTTTTGGATCCAGAGTCTCCTTGGTAAACTAATTTTCACCATGGGCTGATTTAAAATTTTAGCCCCTCCAACTGTTTTTTTCTATTTTTGAATCCCCAAAGTCCTTAAAATTTGACATGAATAATGCCATTGCTCGTCCGGCGCCATATCAAACACGAATTCAGTTGTGTGAGGTTAGGTCAAGGCAGAAAGACTCGCAGTCTCGCCCCGGTATTTTTGAGGCGGATGCGGTCTGGAAGCCGGCGCATAAAACTTACAATCCCGGGATTTTAGGGTAAATTTGACTCTTATTTTTTAATTATGCGTAGCTTGCATGATGAAATCATCGATTTTGTCACGTACATATCCCCGACGCCGGAAGAACACTGGGTGAGGGAGATTGTCGTCGCGAAAGTCAAGAATATAGTTTACCGATTGTGGCCTGAGTGTCATGTACGTCTCTCCGATTCGAATTTTGACCATTTTAGATTGATGTTTTCGGGAGTTACAAAACGGGACTATACCTACCAACGAGGTAATTTTGCACTTGCCAATTACACCCTTCAGCGACATCGATATGGTCATTTTTGGAAAGTGGGAGGCCCTGCCCCTTCGAACCCTTGAAAATGCTCTCCGTATGAGCGGTGTGGCTTCCGAAATACGGGTTCTTTCGAGAGCCACCGTCCCTATTGTTAAATTGACGGACGTTGACACCGGTTTGCACGTTGACATCAGTTTCAACATGATCAACAGCGTCCGTGCCGCAGATATGATACGCAACTACTTAAGCGTCTATCCTTGTTTGCAGCACCTTGTGTTCGTTCTGAAGCAATTTCTTCTTCAGCGAGATTTAAATGAAGTTTGGACCGGTGGAATAAGTTCTTACGCCCTGATTCTGATGACCATCAGTTTTCTACAGGTAATATTGCAAGGATTGTCTTCCCAGTACTGTTGCCGTTGTGCCGTAAAAGTCTTTTTAGCTGGGTTTGTATTTCTCTTTATATCAGAATTCCGTACCTAAGCACACTGAGATCGAGGATTTGAACTTAGGAACTCTGTTAATTGAAGTATTCGAACTTTACGGTTCGAAGTTTAACTACATGACTACTGCTATTCGAGTCCGTGACGGTGGGGCTTACGTCCGGAAAGAGGAAGTGCAAAAAAACATGGAGCCCGGTTCCGCCACGTCAATTCTTTGTATCGAGGATCCTCTTTGTCCCGGTAAGTTAACCAGCTAGTGCATGCTCTGCTACTGTTCATTTTCAATGTAAGTGCGTAATGTTGTAATAATTATTCTGTAGGTAATGATGTTGGGCGTCGTTCGTATGGAGCGCTACAAGTAAAGAAGGCTTTTGGGTACGCCTTCACCGTACTAAAAAGTGCAGTTCTTTCCCAGCCTGCGTCTACTGGAAGTCGTGGCGACTCGATCCTCGCTCGCATAATCCGAATAGCCCCTGTAAGTTCAACGGGAGTTATTTATGCTTTTCAAAAGTGTTTCGGCTGCTCTAAAAGCTTATACGTGTTGCTTGGTTATAGACTACAGAGGAAAGCCGCTTGCGTGTGCGGATACACGCCCAACATCTTTATTCCATCTTGCCATACATCATCGTCCCATTCGCTCATTCGGCGAAGGCTAATCAACCGATTTCCCAAGCCGCATCGAATGCAACCGTCAGTGTGTCCATTGCCTCCTCTCAACATAGCGGGTCTGGTATGTGTCCACCGGTTGACCAGACAACTTCCTCAACTTCCACTAAAGGATCGCATCGTCGTCTCCGCTCGGGGTTTTGCCAGCCAACCACCGCTTTTACGGACACCTTGTTCAAAGGATGTGTTGAGGCTTTCTAACCCGATGCCTCCCTACTTATTCCCTCAACCTACTGTAGTGTACGACCCCAACACAAGACCCCTCGTCTCCCTTCCTACTCCCATTCCCCCTACACAGAGTGTCGAACCTCCTGTGTTTATTTTATGGCCCCCCACCTTCACTCCGATGCAAGGTCATGCATTCCCTTTGTATAGTACTCAACCCGCCCCACCGGATTCTGAATCTGCCATGTCTTCCAAAACATCGGATGGTAGTTCGGATGATAACTCTGTCCAGGACGTCGCAAGCGCGGTGAGCAGTTCGTGCCAAGTGCAAAAAGAACACGACGCTGCCAGTTCTGAGGATCGTCAAAAAACCAGTGATGTCCAACAGCAATCGGCTGACCGGAACAAGTAAGACTATTTTGTTTTTCGCTCAAAGTTGCTTCCACATCTGCACTTTAGTCAAATTATTACTTCTTGGTTTTTGTCCGATAATGGTCATCACTGCCTGGGTCACATAATCTATGTCAGTCTTTTCTGATGTGATATATGCTCGGAACTCTGATTTATCGTTTTTAAGCTCAGCATTTCTTTTAAGCTGGAAGCAAAATTTTGTTGTTTCGCCTTTTTCATGTGGTTAACACAGCACGCATGCACAAGTTTCCCAGTCCCGTTAGTTGGCTCTGTTTTCCATTGTCATTGCTTGACTCGTGTCTAAGCGCATTTTTCCCACCATAGAAGTTTCAGATCCTCGTCGGCCACTAACAATTGTGCAGGCTTGGAATATCGTCTTGCTCCCTTGCGCTTGGTTTCATCTGATCAGAATATGTCCTGCAGTGACGCCAGCTCTACCAGCCATGATGAATCAGTAGATCAGTCGACCTCTGCAACATTTGCCGACTCACCCTCTGTCAGCAACGATGAGTCTTGCGATGCCGCTTATCCTACAAAGGCCGAACAACGCAAAAAGTCAGAGTCCAACTCGAACCTTAGTTCCAAGGTCAGATGTCCACGCCGACGTCGCCGTCCTTTAAGACGAGGAAGTAATGCATGCACAGCCAGTACCGAGGTCTCCGAAGCCCCTGAGGAGCAATCAAATGGAACCGCTGGCATGGACTCTCAGTTCACTTGTTGTAGCCTAAAGCGGAAATGTTCGCAGTTGAGAGATCCGACTACTGGCGGACGGTTGGGACAACATGCGTCCAGCACCACCTTGGCAGTGGGTGAAAAGCAGTCTGTTCCGGCTGCTGCCCAGCAGCAACGAGGCGGGAACGCCTGGTTCCCTATCAAGTCTTCAGTGCGAACCAGTTCTAGCTCACCGGCCAAAAGCGACGACCACAGTGCAAGCCTTGGGCGAAATCGTTCTAAAAAGAATGAGCAGTGCGCTCCTTCAAGTTCCACGAAGGACAAGTTTGTATCTGCAAATGTGTCTGCTCCTCCAGCTCTGAAGAGGCTGGCTACGGGCAGGCCGCGCTGATCATTTTCCCCAAACATGGACTTGCGCTACGACACTTAGTCCCACCACCGATCCATGCACCCAACTTTTCGTTAGTGCACGTACTGGTGACTAAATTTTTATACGGCGAGCTTGCGCGATATGCCACTGTACATAATTAGCATTCGCATTTACTTTTACAGTTGCTCTACTCATTCCTGTACATACTTTCTTAGATGCTGCCTCAAATTATTTTCAGAAAAAAAGAGAATTCACATAGGTATTGTTAATGTACATACGATGTCGAAAGTTAACCTTTAAAACCCTGCCAAGCCCCACTGCCAAACCGCAGTTTTGCCATTCAAGTTTCAATAATCGCATCTATGCACGGAAACCTCATAGTTATAACTATGTGTCCTTCCTGATGTCCACACGCTTACGACTACTTACCCACTGGAATCGTCGTGCTCTTCTCATTTGGTTGCTTTCAAGATTTTATTTCTGCCTTTTGAAGCTGTTTCTGTCTGATACCTATTAAATGCCTTGACTTCGACTGTTACACTGCTGTTTTACCAACGCTCATTTATTCTGTTGGTCTGCAAGTACCAGAGCGGTGGCTTTACAGTCGTTCATTGGGAGACGAGGTTATGTATTATCCATTCAGCGTAAGTTACTTCGCCTTATGAACAGTGATGACTGTCATAGACTACCGCGAAGGAACACGCAAGGTAATCACCCTCAGCTGACCTCGCATTCGCGCCCACTCCCCGTGGTCGGTTGTTGACTCAAGTTTTGCTGTTGGACTTAAAGCCAGACATAAGCAGCTACGAGCGCACCGTGTTAGTCGGCCACCAGGGTTTCTTCGTAACTTGTAGGGTGCCGTCGTTATCGGTGCTTAAAAGTTCATCGACTGTTACTGATTTCGCTCCTCCCATTCTTGACCGCTCTGTCAGAACTCCGTTAAGTTACCGCTGGTTGGGTTTTGTGAAGAATCCTGTCTGATAGCTAGACTGGGCCTCTAACAAGTTTTTTAACCGAGTTCCCGCTGTTGTTAGCCATTGCGACCCTGTCTCATGGTTTCTGTGTTGAAACTGAGGTCCGCCACGGGAGGGCGTTTCAGGTCGCCACCAATCGGTCTACCTTCATGTGCTGATAGTTTGTGAAGACTGAACGGTGACTAGCTCCAGTCCCTTCGTCACTTGCCTTGTGGTTATCCCGGTTCGGTGTGTATCGCTAGATTGGTGGAATACGTTGCGGTCAGGACTTTAGTCCGACAGTTTTCGATAGGGATGTTGCCCTCTACGTTGGCGGTCGCAAATGTGACTCGGCTGTCCGGGCGTACTTTTCTTCGCCGTTACTCATTGCGGTATACTTTAGCTTTCTCCTACCAGGATCGAAGTACTAGAATTTTCTCATGGGGTCTGTCGTGCTTAGTGAACAGTTGGAGTACGCTAGATACTTTGTCTAGCTGCACGTTATTAGGCTGGAAACGGCAACTGCGTCTTTTTAATCCGTTTGAACTGCCGTTGTGTGATCAACCCTGCAAAGTTGCATGCTAGTGAAATCGAAGCTGCGGGTATTTTCGTGCTTTGCATCGACAGCAATGGGCTAAAGTTAGTCTCTAATCGCCTCTTGTTTTGTCATTCAGGTATACGATAAGTTAACCATGTAGGCTGTGCGTACGATGTAATTTATCCTTGCAAGTTAAATTCTTCGCCGAGGTTTGACTGCCCACCTCGGACTCTAAAGCTTCAGCAGAATTGCTCTCTCCAAAAGGCTTGTTACTCCACCGGTACTCCGCCAGGTTTCCTTTGAGGAGGCGGCCATTAGATACCATAGGATTATGGTAATCAGAAACTACTTTAATGCTTTGAAAGATATTCAGCTCTCGCTCAGCAAAGCTGGAAAGCATAGGTCCCACTTGGACTTAATAAAATGTAACACGGTTAGGCCGTTGTTCATGTTCCAGAGTCTTGAGCATCGGTGGGGATTTGACTTCAGCCTGGTGGGTGAAATAGTGAGCTTTATATCTCTTTAACATTTGGGGCCGATAGTCCTGCCCAATCATCCTTACTCTCGCCCCAACATTAGATTAACAGGGCTTTCTGGGGCTAAGAAAAAGAGTTCTCACTGCGGAATGTAGTTCGAGCAGGCAGAGCGTTCGAAATGATACACTCGTTGCTACGCCGAGTCCGAGCACTGCCTCAGTTGCCCATCAAACGGCGACCTTTGATGACTGCCACTCATGCCCGGGTCTTGTACCAAGATTCGTTTTTCATCTCGGACGCGGGACCTCAACTTTGGAGGGCGCTTTAAGGTTAGAATTTATCACAGTATCTATCGTGTTTGACTTATTTCTACTGCCAGAGAGGCCCGTCACCCCAACCAGAATGTGTGCCTTTCGGTAGACCAACACATAGTTTAACTCTACGTTCTGATGGGCCAACCAAGTCTAAATCGCTGCTCAGCGGGCCGCTGAGTGTTAGGGACGTGGCCTTGAGTATTCGACCATGTCAGCGATTGTGTGCACGCTAGATAATTTTGCTTACAGGAATCAGATCAACTTAGAATTGTGACTGCAAACCTTGGCCTTGTTTCAAGTCTCGGGTGCAGTTCGGTCAACCGAACTTCGAATCAGATTGCAGTAACGAAAACATGATATTACGACGTCCTGGATACTCGTCTTCTGCTGGAAAAGCATGCTTGCTACCTAGGCCTGGTGGGCGGGGAACTACAGTAGCCAATTAGTTAATACTTTCCAGAACTGCTTCTCTCATGTCTACGATAGAGTCCCTCCCATCCATTCACGCATAGCTCTAGATTTCACATATAGAAGGGGAGGGGTAAGTATTTCCGTGTTACGACCGTAACCCTAAACTCAATCCGAAACTTAATTCTGGATCTACCTTAACGCAAACGCTAAACCCAGCCTTATCATTAACCCCAATCGCCCTGGGAAGTAGCGCAATTACACCAAAATAAGGTGCAGAAGACGGGATCCCTAGTCCGGTGTCTTGCCTTTTGCTATAAATTATTCGTTTTTGGATTGTTTCTTTGTCAATGCAGTGGGTCAGTAACAGATTTTTGCTGGAATTGCAACGAGTTTAGAAGCCGATCACGAGAACCATAGGGCGTGGTGCCAAAGATTTGATACTAAAGCATCTAAACTGTGATTGTCCTCAGAGCACTGCAATCATCGGGCCAACTCCCAAGACGTAGGAGAAGACGAGTTGCTGTTTCAGGCAGCGGTAGTCACTAGTGAACCTAGGGCTAGCGTTGAATGTGTCCAACCATGCCTGAGAGAGAGAGAGTGTGGTGGTGGTGGCGTCGCACCAGTCTTCGTCTTAGCTATGCCACGCGCCTACTGATTCTCCACTGCACACGATCAACCGTCGAGAACAAGCCCAGTTTTAATTTGAAGATGCGAGTCTCAGGAAGTAATTGATAAGAAGTAGATGCAATCGCTGGGACAAGAGCTTTATTCGCCTGACGTTTCGGATTCCAATTCCAACCCATCATCAGAGACAGTATCAGATACGCGCAATTCGTACACAGGGAGTTGCAGGATGCTGTCGCTTTGCTCCGGCACGCCTACGGAAATTAACAGCTCCCCATTCATCGATGAAGACTGCGTTGTGGTGCGCTAATTGTTTGATGGCTGGCACGCGGGTCGTTATCCGCTGAAATTTCGTCATCCGTGTTGGAGGGTGGAGTGATTATTGCTCAGCCATCTGGCTCACCGGCACTGGCGTTGGAAAATGTGTTCGCCTGAGCGCTCCCGAGTGGCCGATTGCTCTGGCCAAACTGAGTCTCAGCACCGAATATGGGTTGGGTAGGTCATTGCACTTGTAAATAGTCTAGGGGGGCCTGTAAACCATGACTCAAGCAACTCGCGGCTCACGCGATTATCACCTCTTGTGAGAATTTCGGCTTCGTCGAACTGGAATTTGCGGCCAGTTCTCACCGAGTGAGCCATGAATTGAGAATGGGTGTCATTAACCGCAGTGCTGCCACGTGTTCGGCAATTCGCTCACCGATCTGATGAAGGAACATGCATGTTCCGTTGTGCCCTGGAGCTCAGACTAGAGCCCTCGCAGGCGGTCGCATAGCGACGTGTAGCATATGATGGAATAGAACCGACAAAGACAAGGGAGACCGGAATGGCCATTTCTGGCTTATTAGCCATCATCAGCCAGTCATACCGAATCCCAAGTGTGGCACGCCTGGGATTCGAACCCGCGACCTTTGGTATTTGAGTCGAACGCTCTACCATTGAGCCACGGGCTCGTTGTTTTGTCGGTTGTGATCGGGAATATGATGATAGTGTGGGGCTCACCGATC